>VKOC01031300.1:0-12459 GCA_009364415.1 Spea multiplicata
ATGTGTTGTGTGTCAGATGTGTCCCATGCCCTGATAACCCTCCTTGTACTACCTTGCATTCTCCCCACTGCATATGTTCATATTTCCAAATTCAAATGCGGTTATACGAATCAATGATAACGAGGACGATCACCGACAAAATTGATGAAAACGAAATCTGACATGATTCAGGAATTTTAGAGCCATTACAAGCCATTTAGGGGATTGTTGATGAAGTAAAATGGGAGGGACTGTGCATCCCTGTCCTCTAAGCAGAGCATTGGGGCGTCCAGCCCATTGGGCAGAGGGGAACGGGCATTAATGGGGCAGGTGATGGCAGTCAGAGCTGTGGCACTATGGGCTGGGTCCACGTCAACAACACATCCATGACTTGCTGGTACAAGATTTAGGTCTTTCTGGACAACAGATTCCATGTGGAGGTTACGGAACTGATTCGGAGGTTGATAGAACAGCTGAAAGGTAGTGACATATGTTTAAAGTTACTGAGCTCTTTAGTACAACTCTATAACATCTTTTGGCAATTTTTATCTGTGGAGATAACATGCCTATGTGCTTGACTTTATTAACCTATTAGCAATGATTGTGATTTAAATACCTAAGTATGTGGAAGGGTGTCCACATACTTTTGGTCACATAGTGGGCAGTACACACTTGTATACTATTTTATGGGGGCTTACTGACTGAGCCCTTGCTGGATGCTTATTTTGTTTGTTATTCACATAGTAAGCATTTAGTGTCAAATGACAGTTTAGCTCATGTCTGGTTTAATCTACGTACACCAGCATTAAAAGTACTGTTCGGCTTCACGCATGAAACCCTGCTGGTTTCTGCTGTAAGCAGATGTAAAAAGTCAGATATAAAATGAATACATTACAATTATTTTTGCAGTATACTTACTAAAATAATGGGTTTTGAAGCATATATTTACACACCACATTAAACGTGTGTCTTTTAAAATGTGCCATACCTAAGAAATAAACAAGATATGTTTTGTTTTACATCTGAAATATATTTTATCTAAATGCCTCTTGCAAATTTTTCATTTTCAAACAAAAAATCTTTATTTATGATCTGGATGTCATATCGGTGCCAAGAAAGCACAGCCTTAAGACTGCTTTGAAAGGCTCTGTATCCTGCACGCAGCACTCTGGGTGCATTTGAGGGTAAATATACCTCAGTTCATTGGTTAAGATTCCCAAAAAAAGTCTGTTCCCAAAACTCCCTCAATATCAAGGTATACACAAACATACCAAAAATGTAGGGCCCTGTTAGACTCCTCCTAGGAGCGATCATATTCACCATATTGAAATGGTGGTGGCGCCAAGCAGCAAAACAAAGTGCCACATGACATCATAAGGGGAACCAACAGTTGAATGAAAATACAAATAATCAAATTTGGTACTGTATCTTCCAAACAAATCGTGGCATGGTAAGAGCTAAAATACCAGAATTTGAATTATCCAAGGGTGTACATAATGGAATCTAAAGAAAGCACTTTGTGTCCTGAAAATATGTGGTTTGATGGGGTAAATTGAACTGGTCAAGTTCAAAGATGTCCCAAATATGGTACAGGATGACCAAATGTCAAAATTCAACATTTAAAAATGCACACCTAATGTGGCCCTATAGGCAAACATATGCATGGGTGGAATTACTGCACTCGTGAGAGGGTGCTGAATACATATTGATGTGTTTTTTGGCAATGCCATATTCCAGGAGCTGTAGATTCATTCTTGAAGTACAATGTATGGGAAAACAAAATGAAAAACAAATGACTACCACAAAGTTTGACAAAAGACTGGTAGTAGAATAAGTACAATGAAAGAGTTAAAACCCTAGCATTTCAAATACCCTGGGGTGTCTAGTTTTCAAGCATATATGGTTTAATGGGGGTAAATTGAACTGAGCCGCTTCAAAGACATCCCAAAAAGGCAAGGGGGTGCAATGACTAGATTTGAAAAAATGGTTTTGAAATAGCAATATGCTACTTGGACTTGCCTTATAACTTGCTAAAAGGCACAAAACATTGGGTATTTCTAAACCTTTTTTATTAACTTCTGTAGATGAGTAAAATAGTGTTGAAAGAGAAGTTGAAAAAATGTAGTAAATCAGATGATATGATCAAAATAATGGGATCTCAAGAAAGCCCTTCATGTCCTGAAAAAAATAATTTGTGTTACTGCACAAAATAAGGCAGAATCGTTAAAACAGCCATTGTCATGAAGGGTATAAAAATTTTAAAAAAATCAGCACTGTCCTTAAGGGGTTAACAAACCAAAAGTGTAAGCACCAAACACATATTATCAAGCAATAATACTTTTAACTTACATTCCCATATATAGTAGTTAACATCTCCAACCCAGCATTTCAGGGCACCTGACTAAACTGTATTAAAAGTATTTAACCGCACATCACTGTTCAAGCTGACTATAGTGTATTATTTTTATCACCTGGCATTCAGGACATCAACAGAGACACTCATCTACCGCGTATAGTATTATTTCTGGCACATCTGCGCTATTATGAAAACATAACACTTGTTGCCCCTTTAAAAGCTCTAGGTGCAAGTACTACCCACAGTTAATGGCAGAGAGAGCAGAGGCGGGCCGCTCTAAAACACTAAAAAAGGGAATAGAGAACATGTCAGGATCACATGACCATGTGAGAAGGAACACTCTGGGAAGGTAAGGGGTGAAGGGTGGGAGAGTCAGATGATGAGGGGGTGAGAGAAAGTTCATAAGGGAATTGGAGAATGTGATTGTGTTAGCATGAGTGTGTATGTGTGTTAGAGGGAGTATGCGTATGACTGTATGTGTCTGTGTTAGCAGCAATATGTATGTGTTAGTGTGCATGTATTAGCATGAGGATGTGTAAGTCTGTGTGTGGTAGCTTGTGTTAGCATAAGTGTGTATGTGTGTTAGCATGTGTGTTAGAATGTGTGTGTATGTGTAAGTGTGTTAGCATGAGTGTGTAAGTGCGTGTAAGCATGCGTATGTACGTGTACGTCTGTTTAATCATGTGTGTGTACCTGTAAGTCTGTGTAAGCGTGTATATCTGATAAAATATAACATTTATTATGATGCAAATAAAATAGAGCTCAATATACATTAATCACTTTTACAGACAATTTGTCCCTTCTTATAGTGCTAATTAGTCCTGCAGAGCTGCAGCTACAGACCCTATAATCTCAGGTGCAGGCTCCTGTTGCTTGGTGCTGAAGATGCAGAGACGTGACAAAGATATATGCCCTGAAAATTCTGCAATAGCACTGACAATTTAGTTATTCTAGGAATCTTGGAATTAACAAGAGGGTAAATAATGACAAAGTCAATTCAATTGATAAAATGAACCCAAGTTTCTGCACCACTAATAATAATCGGCTGCTTTAGCTAAAAAGTACTGGTATATTAGAAGCAGAGTATTCATTGTATTTAGCTATATTTAACTTTTATTCTTAAAACATTTTATTATTTAGCAACATAAGGAGTTTGCAATAAACGGCCACAAAGTGATCATATTATATTGTTAAAGGAACAAATGTGTTGTTTTTTTGTTGCTATAACTTTTGCATCTTCTCAATAATTCTTAGGTTCCCCAGCCATTCTTTATGCACATGAGAAATACATGAGTTTGTATTTCTCCTTCTGTTTGTTCACCCCACCCTATGGGAGAATGCATTGGGAGTAGTGACCAAGTTAGTGACTTTGGAAAAATAAAAGAAAACTACCCTAAAAAGCAAATTTTTTTTTTATTTAATCTAAATTCTCACTTCCCATAAAAAAAAAGTGTTAAAACACACACTAACAGTATTATGAAAATTACCCAGAATTCTGTTCCAGCTTTCAGTATATGCGTTTTGGAGGCGTATGAATTAGATCTTCTCGTTTGAGACCTGCCTTGAGGGTCTGATTAGTACAAAGTGGAAATACACACACACTCCTGCATAAAAAGCCAAGGTTTTCTCTGAATTACTCAGTCATCACTTATTCCCCAGAAAAGGCTGAGAGAGCACAGTTCTGACCAAGCAGTTTGTACATCTCTGACATCATCCATCATAGGCGAAACACTTCCTTCTGACTGTCCATACAGCTGAATAGAGCCACTGCCTTCAGCGATTTCTTACAATCTGTTGTCTAAAAGTATTACGGTAATTGCAATTAGGGTGCAGGAGAAGCCTATATATACTTTATCTTGGTGCATATTATATATACATATGTGGTGGAGCTGACTTGAGGCATGACAGTAGAAGAGGCAAGCCAGATCACAGGCCTGCATTCTGAGCAGAAATGTATTGTGGATATAACATACAAGAAAAGGGTGCATTGTAGCTGATCGTGTGTGTATCTATATACAGTACATACATAGACATAATTTTAAAGGCCAGACTGCCCGTCCTTGTTAAGAGACTTTAACCCCTTGGTGCTTTGTTTGGGGGAAATGATTTATACACTCCATCACACTAGACTGACATATTTTCTCCATTGACTAGGTCAGTCGATCCTGTCAAAAGATTATTGCTAACCAGCTAAAAACTTTATCTTCTTTGATGGTTGGGTCCATACAGACATGATGGTGGATGACTTCATGGCATGAAAAACTAGGGCTTGCTCTTTAAATCTCTAGTTATACCACCACACACATTATGCATACCAGGCATAACTAGAAACAACAGGACCCCGGTCTGAAAAGTAAAACATATGCTACCCTTGGCCCCAAACAGCTTGTGAGTCCTACCTTTTCCCCAAGCAACTTAAAAGAGCCATCTATACCTCCAAACAGCGCATCTGTGCCATCTTTCTTCCTAAACAGCTTGTTTGTGCCATCATTGCCCCTCCTCTTCCAACATATACTCAAACATGGCAAACATATGTAAACTCACTTACACAAATGTACACATGCAAACACACACACTTACTTATCCTCACTAACACACATGTATACCACAACAAGTGGTATCAGGGGTCTCCTGGGCCCTCTAAAGGGACTGGCCCCATTGCACTTGCGACCCCTGTAGTTACGCCAGTGCATAACTATCATTCCATAAATTGAATAAGCTTTGCTATGGAGTTATTAAAAGGGTTTATAAAATATAAAAAGCACCTATTGTATTCTTTGCAAGGAGGTGGACCTAGCCCCATGAGAGGTGGTGCTAGATATCCTTTACTGGGTAAGGAGTGGGAGGAGAATTAGGCAAGGAGTGTGTATGGCTAAATTAACTCTCCTTCCTGGAGAAAGAGGAGAGTGACCCAGAGACCAAGGAAGCAACGCTTTACCCGAAGACTCCAGGTAAAATTTGTACAGTTGGCAGGTATGCTTATGTTCCATTGAGGCTACATCAGACAAAGCTAGTGTAGAGTAGGCAACCTTGTTCACAGGCAGTTACAAGTTCTGGGCTATTGAGAGAATATATCATCTGGCAGGTCTAACTTTCATAATGTTAAATTTTAAGTTTTATTTTAATATACAGATACAGAGAATAATCATACTTTGAGCACAGTTACAAATATATTGAAAAAAAATAGTAGTATATTGTATACTAATGTTTAGGTGTAAGAATTAGTACTGGGAATGATCTAGAATGAAGAAGTTCCTCTATAAGGCACCCTGAATAGACAGAAATTCCAGAAATTGATGTACATTTACTGTTGTTGTTCAGAGCAGCTGCATATGGTGGATGTTCATAAATATGAATTAATCCTAAAAAAAATTACAAACTTAAAAGTTAGATGAGATTTGCGAATGCCAGTGGCATTTTTGTGTGCTCATCCTGTATATATGCAAGTTACAGGCTTTGTAAAATTTACACCAGAAGCAGAACATGCAAATATAGTAAGCTACTGCAGTATGTAATTCATACCTCTTAGATTTAAATACCTCTTTACCACTCCAAAAAACAAAAAAACTTTTGCAGGCTATAATATGATCCAGCTTTATTCTTTTCCTCTTCATAAACTGATTTATTTTTATTTTTTCTTTTCTTAGTTAAATCAGTTTCTATTCACTTCACGGATTGGTGACTTTACAACTTCCAGAGCTCCAAGCAAGATTCTGGCTTTAATAATATTTTTTTTGTCTCTTTTTAGGATCATTTTGGTTACCCCAACCTAAATTGTTTCACCCTTAAGGCTAAACTGATTAGGATAGAGCATTTCAAAATCACTGAATATTTGGTAAACTGCTGTTTATATGCAAACGACAAGGCATCTGATGGTTTGCAGGAGTTACGTTATCAGGAAAGAGTAAAAGATCCAAACACTGATAGCTGGGGTAAGAGAAGACAGAGGGATTTTATGGAAACATTCAAATACATAAAAGGGATTTAACTAAGTACAGTAGGGATGTTTATTTTAAAGGAGGAGAGGTCATAACTTAAAACTAGAGGATCAGATGCTCAAGAGATAATGTAAGGATTTGTTTTACATTAAAGATGGTAGATAAATTGAGCAGACAACCAAAAAAATAGTAGAGGCTAAACAGTAGTGGGATTTAGATGTGCACAAGAATCTAAGACAAGACCAATGACTGATAAACATATGAGTCTAGACTAGGTAGGTCATTTTCTCAACCAGTGTGGCTTAATGTGGGCTTATGTTATTTTCAGTTTTAAATATCAGTTTTAAAGGTGAAAAACATCAAATTAAAAGTTGATGTACTTAGTTTATTCAATAAGCTAGATCTGCAGACCTTAAGGTTGTCATTGTTGTTAGTTATAAGATGTCTGTGTGATTAAATGCAAGCCATTCTATTGTCTACGACATGGCGGTGTGGTAAAGAGTGGTTGCCTAGTAGACTGGGCTACGATAACAGAGCTCAAACGCACACAAGTAATTAGAATAACTTAAATATTATTGTATGTAGAAACTATTTTAGGAAATATGGCTGCAAATGTATCCTTCTGCTTTTTCTTCTCACATTCAAGACTAGCTATTTCCCCATGCATAAGCGAGCGTAGCTGTACGGTTGTATACTGTACTCTTTTTTTTCCCAACCAGACACTCAGAATGTTGTTGGAGAGACCATTGGAGTGCAGTGAACTCCTTGTCATGTTCAAGAAACCAGTTTGAGATTAGGTGAGATTTGTGACATGGTGCATTATCCTGCTGGAAATAGGCATAAGCAGATGTGTGTACTGTGGTCATAAAGGGATGGACATGGTCAGCAACAATACTCAGGTTTAAACAATGCTCAATTGTTTGCCAAGAAAATGTCCCCCACACCATTACACCACCACCAATACCAGCCTAAACCGTTACAAGGCCTGATGGATCCATGCTTTCATGTTGTTTACGCCAAAGTGTAACCCTGCCATCTGAATGTCGCAGCTGCAGGAATATAAACTATACTTAAGCATACAAATAAAATTGTTACAATAAGTTGCAGTAAGCTAAAAAGTCTATCTTTTAACTGAAAAGTATACAGTGTTTAACTTTAGTAAGGATCGTATTAATAAACAGGGGAGTGACTATTTTTGTAGCTGAAAACAGACCCAGACATATTAATTCAGAGCTAGAGATCAAATATATTCCCAATTACAGATGAGATGATTCAGATCTCACCCCTTATTAAGACCTTGGAGAAATCGGGTGTATAATTAAACAAATCCCAAAAATTTCTTATAGTTTTGTTATATTTCCTCCTCTAAATCAGGGAATGTTGCCAAACATGAATGGGGTGATCCAGCAGCGTAACTACTCTGTAAAAGAATCCAAAATGTATTAATAAATAAATATTAGCACTAATAATATGTTTCATGTTTTTTTTTTTTTTTTTTGAAAAAAAAAACCCCCCAATGTTTAATTTGTGAGAGTACAATAAGGATAGAAAGGGGTAATTATAATTTAAAAAAATATAAAGTAAAAATGACAAAAAAAATCCTGGTCCTAAAGGGGTTAAAGGGACAGTTTAATGGCTCGGACAGTTGCACTAAAGAAAAAAGAATATTTATTAGTAATTTAATATGCATTCTTATTGTAACTGTATTCAGCTAGGGTTTTCTTCTCTCCAAAAATATATACTTTTGTGTGGGTATTTTCTGTTGAGCTGCTAAACAGTCCCATAGAGGACCCTATGGGGATGTTCCATTCTGACCCCTTTAACTCCCAACATTTATAACAAACCTATTCATGTGGGGTGTTTCTGTAGCGATGCAGCGCAATACATTTAGTGTGTTTTTCTGCAGTTACAAGTAATTTGTGCAAACAATCCTAAGAAACATGGGAAATAGTGAGAAAAGCAACAAAAAATAACATTACAGCTTCCTTTTCCAGGGATAGGTGACCAACTGGATGCACGATGTGCCCAAATGCTCCAACTTACCCCGGCTTGTTTTGGAAGGGGGGGGAGTTGATGAGCTGCCACAAATATTTTGAAAACTTTTCATTATTTTAATGTATTATTAATTCTAAATGTAGACTTTATACCGATCAAAAGAATGCTCTATCTGTCCTCGAAATAAACAATATATATATTTGTGCGGGTGCATGACAAATTAAAAGGTAAACATTGTGTAATAACGCTAAAAAAGGGTCAGGGTTTTGGGCACGAAACACCCTCAGTAAAGAAGGGGTTAAATATTAGCGCAGGTTTTTGGGGAGGAAGAAGAGAGATATATTCACTTTAGCAACATCAGCCAAGCGAGACATGGAAAGCATTCAGGCAATGGCAGAGCTTAAAGTGCCAGGGGCGATAGAGATGGTGGGAGTGATGTCATTAGTTTGACATTTGACAATGGGCGAAGGAAACGCTGGGATGTCAAACCAATGCAAAGGGAAGCTGACTTTTTTTTTTTTTTTTTTTTTTTTTACGTTTTCACTTACTGTTTAGTGACGGTGAAACCGTCTTTCAAACTAAATCTCTCACCTTTTATTTTAATTACATCTTACGTTATGGGTGCGGATGAGCAGAAATGTATTTTTGAGGAAAAAGTATATTTGAAGCACCGATGAAAGTGCTTACTAGGACAAGAAAAAGAAAAGCACAATGTTTTCAACATTTGAGCTGCACAGACAATTTTTGCCTCTAAGCGGAAAATATAGGGGGAAAAAAAAAAAGAATCCCACAAAGCAATTGTTATATTAATTGGCTATTTCATTTTTCAACTAACCTTGACAAACTTGGAAGAAACTAGAAAGAAGAAAACTGTGTCTAATTGCAAAATACTCTCATCTCAATGTTCCTGTTTTCTTTAGCTGCTATTTCATGTGTCCTACTTTTCAGGTATATAAAATAAATAGCGGTTTGTCGGTAGAATAAACTTCAAAAAGAAGCTACATGTGCTTTTTCTGCTCTTTTTCTACTCTAGATAGGATCCTCAAAACATAGTGATGAGTGCCCCTAGTTACATAGTACGCTTGTAATTAGTCCATCTATTTCTACCTTTCCATGATATGTTTAACTGCATTGATCCAATCTGATGTTGGCAAAACAAAAAACTTTTGAAGAGAAGTGTAGTTTCATAACATCACAGAAGCAGCAGGAAGCTGCCATTTTTGAAATTATACACAGGCGGTTGCAAACTACCTGCAAATTCAGTTAGCAGATGCCAAGTTCTTTCTTTTTAAGAGAAATAATGAGGAGCCGGCTGTCTAAAAAGAGAGAGAGACAATGTGAGATGTATTCAAATTTCAGGGAGAAGTGTGAAGCCACTAAACATTGGGGTTCATTAACCAGGAAGGTTTATCGAGTTAACGCTTAAGTAGGCTGACCAGAATCAATAGATGTTATATGTCCTTGGATGCTTTTAAGCACTTGACCCCTCTATCCCACAGAACAGGGGATGGGGACAGCAGATAAGAACCGGTACATTTAGTCAAGACTCGGACTTTAATCAGTCCTTGTTCTCGTCTTAGATTCAGGATATCTTAAAGACTATCCCATGCATGTTTGGATTCTCTCACTATATTAGCCTCTATGATTTTTGCAGGAAGGCATTTATCACCCACCATTTCTGTAAAGTAAAACTTCCTTACGTTCCATCTGAATCTCTGACCCTCTAGTTTTAGATCCTTCTTAAACTTTGTCTCCATCCTACAGGACACAGGATGCAATAATGGTGAAGGACATGGAATGTCTTCTTGGCTCTTTAAAAGGTCTATTTATTCTTTTAACACCTCCTTCCCACGGGGCAAGAGATGGGGTTTATGGGCTGGGCTCAATGCCTTTTCAGCTTTCTGGAGGGAAGGTAGGCGTTCACCAGCTCTTCATAATTAACATGGACCTATGGGGCTCCTTTTTTTACTTTTTGTTTCATCTTGATTTTATCAGCAGGCCCAAGGGGCGGCAATCATGCTCCCTGTATCCTGTTCCTCAATGGGTCTGTTACAGGGCAAATCTAAAATCTCCCTAACCAGCCTAATAGAAGGCACTGCATGATTTCAATGCAGTGCAGATGGCTATGAGGAGAGGGTAGCTGGAGGCCCTTCCCTGGATCATCGTTGATTATTAGGTTCCAATGCACAGTGAAATTCTAAGCATTTTTTTCCATGTCACATGCGCTTGTTGTGTAGTGAATATACTTGTCAGTGTGTATGAACACAAAAAGTGTAGGGAAGAGATACATAACTCCACATTCAAACACAAAGCATGTAATACACAGAGCAAAGAGAGACACACAAGAACATACAGATGCACACACAGTGCTAACAGCTTTTTTGTTCATTTTGCAATGAAGGGAAAAGTCTTTCATCACCCCATGAGCACTACTTTTTAAATTACAAGGTGTACCTCTGATTACAGCTCTGCAAAAGGTGGAATTTTGATCTTACAGAAACATTCTATGAAGACCATGTTATTTTCTTCCTTTTATTTTATTATTTTCTCCAGCAAGGCGTCTGAGCTCTCACTAGGGGGCGCAGGGAAATGTTTGACAGAAATTTCTATTAAAATATCCATCAGAACCTTCAAATTATACATATACAAATGCAGAGTTTTTTCCCCACTCAGTGGAGTATATGGGCTTATTGGGCACATTTTTATTTTATTTTTTTTCTTTTTTCTTTTATTAAACACAAATACAGTTAGTTATAAACATCTTGGCACAATGTCAATTGTACTATACAAAGAAAAGAATAAACGTTTGTCACTTCTGCATTTAAAAACAATAAAAACTTACATTACAATGACATACAAGACTTACAGTGATTCCATTCGTCTTTACTAGATTTCCTAACAATATTTAGTGTGTGTGATTTTTAGGGAGTTATCTAATTAGATTGCTTTCAATTCTTGGGTGTAATTTACCGTCGACCAAAAAGTTTATCCAATCTTATATCCAACAATTATAGTGTTTGCGCTAAAATTCCTTTTTTTCCATGGGGCACATTTTTATTTTAATTATTATCTATTGATTGATATATATATAGTGCCATAAAATCCCATAGAGCTATACAATTAGTAAACAGTACATCACATAACAGTTTTCGCTGTAAAGACAGATCTGATCAAAATTATCTTACACTCTAGAAAAATACAAGTGAAACCCTATGATCACACAGATTTTCCTACACCTACCATCAGTCTGTCAAAGAGAAATGCCATCTGAGCAAGTGATATTCTATGTGGCTGATGCATTTGCTAGTCCTCTGTGTTAGCATCATCATCAGCATCATGCTATACATGACTGTTATGCATTTTAACTGGAGGGGCATATTATGGCATATTATCACTTCATCATTATCATCGGATAATTGTAAAGGTTATTAAATCCCCCAACCTAGTTCTTCTTAGTCTGGCTCTTATGTTGAACCAAAATGGGTATTCTCAATTATCAAATTGCATCAAGTTCAAGAACATAGCCTTTGGAATTCACTAACATAATGATGATGATGATATGCCATGCAACGCCAAGGTCTTGTTGCCTGATGCATTTGCTAAAAGTGCTGGTGAGAGGGGCTGGGCTTGGACATTGCACTGCTAGCTGATATGCAAAAAGGGAAGGTGGTTGACCTGCTACTCTTGAAATGGTAATTGTGAATGCATTAGGCACAGGCATGATCACCATAATAATATACATGTTTCTGCTACAGCATGTATAAACAGTTTTTTAAAACATATTGCATCTTGTGCTTGTGCTTGTGCTTTTGTTGTGACATCATTTTATTTTCTATGCACCAGCATTCTAGGCTGTCTAGCAACTTAAAATACCCATGGAATAGATGGGTTTTACCTAAACAGGAATCACCAAGGCAAATTTTCGTTAAGGGAGTCAAAATGCCCAAGCTTTAGTTTTGTTTATGTGAGATGCAGAAGTGAGTTATTTTGTAAATCTTCTTTTAAACAGCTTAACTAAACTGGTGTTGCTGAGAGGTGCTCCTTCAAAACTCAGCATTTCAGCAGCAAGGTAACCTATTCCTATACATATGTTTAAATATTTTTATATTGCTTCTGACAGGGGTGTAACTAGAAACCTCAGGGCCCGGTGCGAGAATCTGTTAAGGACCCCCAACCCATCTATCCCTTTCT
>VKOC01031301.1:0-10104 GCA_009364415.1 Spea multiplicata
CCCCCCTATATATTGTTTCTAGAGTCGCCACTGAGCACGGGGGGTAAGTCTGGGGGGAATAGCAGAGGGCACTATGGCATATGGGGGGGTATAAGGCATATCTGAGGGACAGAATGGCATATCTGGTGGTATAAGGTATATCTGGGGGGGCAGAGTGTCATATAAGGGGGTATAAGGCATATGAGGGGTATAAGGCATATCTGGGGTATAGGGCATATCAGGGGGTATAAGGCATATAGGGTATATAAGGCATATGTGGGGAGGGCAGAGTGGCATATCTGGGGGTATGTGGCATATCTGGAGGTATTAGGCATATCTGAGAGGCAGTGTGACAAGCCTGGGCTCAAATGTGCGTAATTAGCAGGTTGGAAAATAAAACAAGAAATGCATTTTCTCAAAGTTTTTATTCCGCTTTTTTATTTTTAAGATCCTGTTTGTTTATTAATTTAAATAAATGAAAAATGTACATTTATTTTTGTATCCGATTAATCAAAAAAATAATTATGCTCCCTGTAACCAACACAACACCCACCCACACTCTCCAACACCATGCACCCTCTAAAACATATATATGTTACAAACCCTAAAACCATACACTAACAAACACCTACAAAAACCTATTGTCTGTGTTAAAAAATATATATTTTTTCAGATTAAGAAAATATTGCATTATTCATTCCCAATGATTATTTGAGTCAGGCTAGATACATACACTCCCTCAGGTCCGGATTTGCCTGACGGCCGCTGGATATGGCCGGCTGCATGCTACGTGTGTATAAAAACGTAACGTGCAGTCAAGCAAATCCAGCCATCGCACATTATCACGTTATTGCTAGTCCTGCCAAGCACTCCCTGTTTCCTCTAAACAGAAATTGGACCGGTATCTCATGGGGTGTTGGTTGAGTAGTATGAACACTACTTTGAGAAATATTTGCCTGTCAGGTATGTATATTTTCAAGGTAAATCCATTTAAAACTGTCATGACCCTGGTAAGAAGGTCGGGTAGGAGCCCAGTCGCAGGGGATACAATTGGTTCTGTCTGTACCCCACGATGCATGACGGTTAGTGGGATAGTACAGACATGCGCAATGAAACACAGCACAGGCAGAATACTATGAAAGGTACTGTATTAACGAAGGTGATAGGAACAGCAAGTACAGGCAGTAAGTCTCTAGGCAGGATGCCCACTGGCAGGGCTGACGGGTACGGAGGCCTACTGGATGGGCTGACAGGTACGGAGGCCCACTGGATGGGCAGATGGCAGGAAGCCCACCGGCAGGGCAGACGACAGGAAGCCCACCTGCAGGGCAGTCGGCAGGATCAGGTACAGGTACGGGCATGGGCACGGGCTACAAGGCCAAAGGAGAGCAGTCCAAACACTCTAATACAAAGGCCCTGACTAAAGGGCAGGTTTATATAGGCCAGGTTCCACTCAGGTGATCAGACTCATCTGTACCTGGTTATCTGATCCTGAGCACTCCAGAGGGGGAGGGTGACCACTAGTGGTAGCAAATGGACATTATAACAAAATAATTATGCATGGTCTGGGCTAGCAGGGTCTAATCCTGACAAAAACTGCCGTTACCAAAATTAGTTATGTCCAGTACTCTTACAGAGGCCTTTGAACCAGGGATTAATTGAATGTGACCACTGGTTGGGCCCAATTTTTTTTTAATCTGAACTAATCTGAGCTAAAATTCAGTCCTAGTGGATAAGCACCTAATGGTCTTGCAAAGATATTTTTCAATTCCCTTCTTTAAAAAGATTAAAGTAAAAAACACACTCCTGTCCAATTTAAAAGTTGCAACTGTGATTATCATACCTGGGAACTTCTCGGCTCCGGCTACCCGGAGCCTACCCTTGCAGGATGCGGCCAGGACTGCACACTGACATCAGCGGGCGTTCCCGCTGACGTTAAGGGGAAACCCCCCCATGTAAAGGGAAAAATGGGCGGGGAGCGGGGCGTGTCAAGCGCCCACTCCTGTGACCCAGAGGTTTCGGGTCTTGACCCGGAGAACCGGAGGAGCAGCACTCACCTGGCAATCTCCAGGTCAAACCTGGAGAGTTCCCAGGTATGGTGATTATATAAAGCCGAAGATTTTTAATGTTAACTAAGTACAGTCACTGTTAAAGATTTATGAAGTCTACATATTTTGGCCAAGCATTCCACTATCACTCATCTTACCTCAAAAAGTCCTGCTTTAGGAGAGGCAGTCCCTCTTTGGGGCCCAAATTGTAGTAGTAATTGTTTTCTGTATGACTATCAATCTCTCCCATCGTTGTTCTTACAAACAGTATGTTCATTTCACTATTTTAAATAAACACAACATTTGCATATTGTTTTTTATCTGATTAATCGAATAATATAAAAAATAATCGGCCAACTAATCGATTTGAAAATAATCGTTGCAGCCCTAGTTCTACATTTTTACTGGGTTAAACTTTGGCTCATCCATTCTGTTCTTTTACTTCAACAACACATTTCACTAATCCATGAAAATAAAATTTTGGCTTGGCTGCCTCTTTAAAGTGTCACGTCTCATAACTTTAGTTTGCCTTAACAACGCTAGCTCTACACCTCTGTTAGGTTTTTGAATAGTTTGTCTCAGGAGAGGGGTTATATTCCTGGTTTTGGCATTCAGTGAAGCTTTTAGTTCAAGAAAGAGACAGAGTTCAATTCAGCTAAAGCTTTGCTGTGGATAGTACATGTGTAAGCTATAACATTGTATGAGCTGGCTGTTCTTACTACAGATTTTAAAAGATAAAGTTAATTCATAGCATAGCTACATGTAGTAGTGACAACTGTGAGTAACTCGGTTTCTCCATCCTTGATCCCCAAAAACACCAGTTCATATGATGATGGCAGTTGATGAGCCATCAAATATGACCACACAGAATTTAGCTTTAGAGAGTCCTGACAACAAGGTTTATTTCTGTTGTTATTTGTCCTGGGAGATGTGTTATTAATTAGGATAGCCAGAAGCATCTATATTTATAATTCCTGAATAAAGTGCTCTGTGCATTCATCCCACATTTCAGTGTTGCCCACATATTGTGGAGACAACCGATTGTAGTGTCTTATGCGCTTGACTGTCCCTGTGTGGTCTCCTGAAAAAGGTGATAAATATGCCCCAATACTAAAGTCCAATCTCTTAACTTTCCCATTTTGTTGAGGCTATTATTATAAAATGGGGGCTTTGATTCTTTGGAATACGAAAGTAAATTTCTGTAGATTTAAAGCTTGCCAAACACAACATATTTCCGTAAATGTTGAATCTTTGTCATGCTTAAATGGGAATGATTCCTTTTAAGAAAATATGGCGATGACACGACTTAGTTTTGGCCAGTTTGGCGTGCATATAATAAGTATATAGGATGTGTGTATTTTTACATTAGTGTCTGCTTTTCTTTTTTCTTTCAATTTTAAATTTTTATAGACAGAAAGGAGAAACAGGTATCACAGTAATAAAAGCAGATGTTTCCTGACATATTTTGTCTGTTTGCATTTTTGTACAAAAATGTGTATAACAGGCAATGGTACCAATATCGCAACTACGTAAAGCCCATAAGCACACAATAAGTGAGGTAAAACATTGCGTGTACCTGAAGCACAACTCTTGCGCTCAGAGAAAATATTATGACCATAAAGATGGTACGGTGAAATAGTGGTACAGTAGTGAACCAACAATCGGGAGGAGGTCCCATCAAACCAAATCAGATCCTCGTAGGCTGAAACCCCATGGTATAGCAGCCAAAACGTATTGAACAGAAGAGATGGTCCGGGATGAAAACAGAGGACCCACACAAAGTTACATTGAATTAACAAGGTTTCCCAGCACAGTGTACAAAAAACAGGGCAATCCTCAGCGTCGGCATCTCAGCATCATGTAAGAAACCAACCATTAAAGGGGAGCACAGTATCAATGACAAAAGCCACATTGTCCCACCACCCTCCCCATTAGTGTCTGCTTTTAAAATAATGTATCTAAGGCTACAAACCCACACATGGATGACGTGTTTTCTCTTTGTGGCATGGAAAGAGTTGTATTGCCTACATCTGGTTTGTAAACGAAAAAAAAAATGTTTTTAGAGCTGTGTTTTAAAGCAGACATCTATATGTTGGTCAGTTATCTGCCGTTCGAGGAGTTAGAGTGGACTCTTACAGGAAATGGTTACCGTGTTATAGCTGCAAATTCAGCCACACAGAATTTAGTGAATATTACCGCACTGCACAACAGGAAATATCTACCCCTGTCAAAAAAAACAACGTGTGCTATACCAGTAAAAGGGGGTTCCACAATGTAATACTGTGGTATAACCACTACGAAGGGAGGCCATGGGACATTCTTGGAGTTAAAAATGTCACTCTCCATTCTCTGACAAGAAAAGTGACCTTCTCTGCAGATTATCTCTGACTGCAAATTCCTTGTGCAGTCAATGGCTGGATTGATTCAAGTCTGTCTCCATATGCCTTGTGCATAGTGGCACAAAAGCCAATTATTGAAATAGAATAAATATAAAAATAAAGCAAATTGATTCACTACTCTTTATGTATTCTGTATTCTTACAGTTTGTATCATTCTGTTTTCCCCTTTAGTTTTACCCCATCCCTACGGCTGGTAAATAAAGATATAGACTTCACCCTAGTCTCATTTATTGACTTGTAGGAGGGTGTTTGACAGGAGCTGCCTGTCAAGCTCCACATAGACTCCGGGGGTACATGTAGTGGAGACAGGACAGTGTGTATGGACAGGTGTGTTTATGGGCAGATGTTTGTAAAGGCGGTGTGTGTGGGCAGCCGTGTATGTGTATATGTGTGTTTATGGGAAGTCATGTGTAAGGGCTGTGTATGTGTATATGTGTGGACATGTATGTGTAAGGGCAGTGTATATATGTGTGTTTATGGGTAGGTGTGTGTAAAGGCAGTGGGAACAAAATAACCTCTGTAAAAAAAATAGCCAAGGGGTGCAATATTCCAATCTTGCCTTGGGTGCAAAAGGAGCTAGCTACACTTGTGCTCACAACAGCCAGGCAGTGCAAGAGCCTGTCATTCTGACTCTGCACTAATTTGTAAACTAATAAGAAAAGCTTTTGAGAATCCACTCTTTCTTAGGTCTGAAGCAATACCTAACGGAGAGGAAAACATTTGAAAGCTTGTCTTTACCAATGAATTCATTAGAAATTGTACAATGTGATTTCCTGTATTATTTCCCCCCATTCTGTCTCTCATAGTTGAAGTGTACCTATGGTGAAAATTACAGGCCTCTCACATCTCTGTAAATGGGAGAACTTGCACAATTGGTGGCTGACTAAATACTTTTTTTGCCCCACTGTACACTGCCCTTACAGACACCTGCCCATAAACACACACATACAGTGCCCTTACACACACACACATATACACGTACACTGCCCTTACACACACATATACATCTACACCCCCCTTACACACACACACACACATACATGTAAATTGCCCTTACACACACACTACCCTTACACACACATATACATGTACACTGCCCTTACACACCAGCTAACAAATAACTATACTGCTCTTACACACACCGACCCATACACACACACAAGTTTACAAACACATACATACATACACATACACTGCCCTTGCACCCCTTTCTCCCAATCTCTTACCACTTCCTCCATCCTTCTTCCTCCAGCCTCCATCCTGTATCCTGCAGTCGGAGTGTGAGGTCTGTCACTTCATCACTACGCACCGGCAATTGCTGCAGAGCGCAGGGATGACATCATATCCCCGCGCTCGGCATTCTTTTCCGGCACGCAGTGATTAGGGAGCAGTAAAGCGCCAGTCTGAAGTGACAGACCTCGCGCTCCCTAATGATGAGCATCCTTCCTCTGTCCCTGCAAAGCGTGACAGCGGGGCAGTTGGGGGGCATGCCTTTATTTTGTAAAAAGCTCCAGTTCTATATATTTCCCTATGCTCCCAGAAGTCTAATCTGCTTTTCTATACACGAAGACCAAAGAAGGACACTGCACAATGGGTTTGTGCTTCTCTATCATCAGGTTATACTTAGGGTTGTGTTAAAAATTAATGGGTTGCATTAAAAATCCTATATCTACATATAAATCCAGCTCTAGAAAGATGGAGTAACATGTTAGCCCTTTTCAGAAGGTTCTTTGGCAGCAAATGAATAACTGTCACACTCTGCACGGTTCTCTCTTTCTGGCAGGAAAGCAGTTACGTTGCCTTGATCTTCAGACTCTCTGGCGAGAATGAGATTACGCTGCTGTAGTACACAAGGCTCTCTTTCTTTTGGCAGGGAAAGGTTGAAACTGCTAAGCTCTTTCTTTTTTCTCTGGCAGAATAAGGATTTCCACTGACCCAATCCACATGGCTCATTATCTTTTGTAGTTTTTACCATAAAAGGCCTTACTCTGCCATGATTTGCAGGCATTGTGCTCTGGGAAAAGTTACGGGAAAGGATCTGGCAGAGATGGTCTCTCTATGCCTGTATCTCTATCTCAGACATCTGACAGACTTGGATTACACTACTGTGCCTTTCAAAATGCTGTCATTCGCTTTTCAAGGGAAGGCATGTTACGTACATCGCATCCACAAGTGGTGGGGGAGGGGGCAGAGTAGGGGAACTTTACCAGATTATGCCATTAGCTTTACAAACTGTTGTTTTTGTAATAGTTTGAGTTAGCAAAAGACTTGTGCATTCATATTCGGGCGAACATGAAAACGAACACAAAGGGTGCGCAGCATCGCAGGGGTTAGCGGGAACGGAAATCCGTAGGTTTGCCGTCCAGAGGCCATTGCAGGCGACCAATAGATTCGCTTGCACGGCCCTTTAACTCCTGATGGCGAACCTACGGGTTTCCGCTCCCGTTAACCCCTGGAAATCGGTTCGCCGTCAGGAGTTAAAGGGCCTTGCAAGCGACTCTATTGGTCACCTGCAATGGCCTACTCTGCAGGCGACCAATAGGCTTACTCGCACGGCCCATTATCTCCCAAAGGCGCAACTTGGCCTGGGGAGACCATGGTCTCCCGCTCCAAGAGAGACCATTAGAGTAGCTAGTACGGACCTTTAACTCTTGGAGCGGGGAGTGGTCTCCCTAGGCCAAGTTCCGCGTCAGGAGTTAAGGGGCCATGCAAGGGGCCCTGCCAGCGACCAGTAGAGCCATTCTTATGGCTCCACTCCTGTTAACCCCTGCGATGCTGCATAGATAACGGGAGCGGAAATCTGGAGTTTCGCTGTCTGGAGATAAAGAACTTTAACTCTTGTAGAGGAGAGACAAGTCAAGTACCCCGTTAGGAGTTAAAGGGCCAATTGGTTGATGCCAGAGGAGGCCCCTGCAAGACCAATAGACTCACTCGCATGGCCCTTTAACTCCTGACAGCGCAACTTGACCTGTGGAGATACCGCAAAAAACGAACATGTAGAATGTACACGAATATTCACCCGAACTGGACTCACAGGAACGGGCGAATATTCGTGGAATATGAAGATATTTTTTCCCCACGAACACCAACACAAAGACGAACACGAAGAGTTGGCCGGCGCCCAAGTCTAGTTAGCAACCACCAAGGTGTAGTATTACATAAAAATACAATCAAACACTATATGGCCATACATTGTTTGGCTGTTTAATACCATATTTGCTCGATTAAAAGACAACCCCCCAAAATTGTAGTAATTTAGAAATAAAAGAAAAAGCCTGAATATAAGACTACCCTATAGGAAAATGTTTTACTAGTAAATATTAATTCACACGTAAACTATTTTTTCATATTTAACCCCTTAAGGACCAGGCTTTTCTACCCTTTGGGACCAAGGCTGTTTTAACACGTTTGCGGTGCTCTCCTCACTCATTTAGGGTACCCACACAAGGTATACATGTTTTTTTTCAGGACAAGAAGGGCTTTCTTCAGATACCATTGTTTTGATCATATTATCTTATTTCCCATAAAAAATAATAAAATATGATGAAAAATTGAAAAAATAATAAAATATGATGTAAAATCGGACTTTTACCAGAAAAATATTTTACTCATCCAAAAAAAATCTATTGAAAAAACCTGCTAAAGTAGATTCCACTATTTGTCCTGAGTTTAGAAAATACCCAATGTGTTCATGTTTTTTTGCTTTTTGGGCAATAGCTTTGCTATTTTAAAACCATTTTTTTCCCAAAGCTGGTCATTCTGCCCCATGTGCTATTTCGGGTATCTTTGAAGCCGGCCAATGCAATTTACCCCATCAAACCATATATTTTTGAAAAATTAGACACCTCTTTTGAAAGGTATTTCAAATGCTGTATTTTCCATGCACTAATTCTACTACTACCCTTTGTCAAACTTTGCGGTAGTTATTTATTTTGTGTTTTTTTTTATCACTAAAATCGCGCTTCAGGTATGGATTTACAGCTCCTGGTATACATCACTATCAAACAATACCCCAATATGTGTTGCAACATCTCCCGAGTACAGTGATACCCCACATGCATGGGTTTGTCGGGTTGTTTGGGAGGTAAAACACCACCTTTAGGAAGTGCGCATTTTTTAACTTGGAACTTTTAAATCTGGTCCTACTGCCCCATGTCCAAAATCTGGTCATTCTGCCTCATGTGCTATTTCGGGTATCTTTGAAGCCGGCCAATGCAATTTACCTCATAAAATCGTATATTTTTTGAAAACTAGACACCCCAAGGTATTTCAAACCCTTTCCATGCATGAGATTCTACCACCAGCCTTTGCCAAAGTTCCTGGTAGTACATTTTTTTGTAATTTTTTCACACCAATTGTACTTTGGGTATTAATTTATGGCTCCAGGTATTCATCACGATCAAACAACACCCCAATGTGTGTTCAGCAACATCTCCCAAGTACAGTGATACCACACATGCATGGGTTTGGTGTTTGTGAGTTAAAAGGCCACATTTGGGAAGTATGCTTCCCCCCCCCCCTCGATTTTGGTCAGTCTGTGTCTATGCCCTATCTTTGAGCCCGGCCACTCCAATGTACCCCATCAAACCATTCATTTTTTTAAAATTAGACACCCCTTTGGTATTTGAAATGCTTTTACTTTAACTTTCCATGCCAAGATTTTTAGCACTTGCTCATAATTTTTTTATTTTATTCTTTTTATTCTCTGCCTTATCCCCCCCATTTTCCAATCTGCCCCCTGATATGCCTTATACCTCCTATATGCCACTCTGCCCCAGATATACCTTATACTCCCCTATATGCCACTCTGCCCCAAGATATGCCTTATAACCCCAATATGCCACTCTGCCACCCTTTTATGCCTTATTCCCCCCATTTTCCAATCTGCCCCTCTGATATGCCTTAAACCCCCCTATATGCCCCCCAAATTACCGATGCAGTCCTAGACTTGTCCCCCGTGCTCCAGGCTCCCTGGTATCAAAAGGGAGCAGCCGGTGGACGTCTGTGCGCAACCTCCGCTGCTACCGCAGGCTTCTATGACTGAGCAGCGGAAGGCCACGCTGGTGCTCCGTCACAGAAGCCCTAGCGCAAGTGCCTGCAGCAGCGGATATTGTCTGCGCACACCGCACAGATGTTCACTGGCTGCAGCGCTGTGGGGGATCCTCCTCTCTGGCAGCCGGTGAATATCTGCGCAATGTGTGTAGAGAACCTCCACTGCTGCTGCAGGCACTTCTGCCGGGGTTTCTATGGTGGAGCAACGGAAAGTCATGTGATGCTGGCACTCCTTCAGAGAAGCCCAGGCAGAAGTGTCGGGTAGCAATGGAGATTGTCTGCACAGATGTTCATCGGCTACCAGAGAGGAGGATCTAGGTCCCCTGCAGCGATGTTGTGGATCAATGATCAATGTCAATGATTTTTAAATATCTTAAATCAATGGAAAAACACGAATGCTACCCAGGACCGGACCGGGATCGGACCGGAAGATTTCACGTTATGCTTCCTCCCCTGGGGCTGGTGCTGAGGCTGGCCATCTGGTTACACATGTACCAAAATAGTTTTTTCCCCTGCAGTTGCATTGGCAGCTGTGACTCCAGTGGCGGAACTACCGGGGTCGCAGGGGTCGCGACTGCGACCGGGCCCTGGAGTTCTGCCAATCAGGGGGGCCCAAGGGGTGCCGA
>VKOC01031303.1:0-27656 GCA_009364415.1 Spea multiplicata
ATAAATAAAAATATTTTTTCCTAAAAAGTTTTTTTTCCCCTCCCCCATTACATTTACGTGAAATGCGTAGTTCTCTGTACGTATGGATTGCACATAAAGCCCACCTAGGTGGTAGCCCACGATATCTCGCAGGGCAGACACAACCTTAGTCAGCCGTTGGACTCGTCTTAGATTCGGGAGCTGTCTGTCTATCCCATGCATGTTTAATACCCTCACTGTATTACCCTCTACCACCTCTGCTGGGAGGCTGCTCCACTTATCTACCCCCCTCTGAGTAAAGTAAAACTTCCTTCCATCTCAGTCTCTGACTCTCTAGTGTTGGATTCCGGGCTCTCTTGTTGTAATTTTTCTCCTCCTTTGAAATAATTTCCCTCCCGTCCTTTATCCCTTTACAGATTTAAACGTCTCCCCCCCCCCCCCTCGTCTCTCCTGTAACGGAGCTCTCGGCACCCACTGAACGTCTAAAGTGCATCCCACCTCCCTCCCTCTAAATGGTTTAAAATTTGCTAAATCTTAAAAGCCGGCAGTAATAAAAGTATATTTACGCCGCTCGCCGCCGGCAGCCGCGGGATTCTTTGCGTCCCGACGACTTTATTTTTTCCTGCCCTGCTCGGAGTTAATGGCCTCGCCGCTAAGTACCGGAGCTTTGTGAAGTCTTAACAGCCTCTCAGCTCTATCTGTCTGCCGGTGCCAAGCCTTCCAAATAACTTTCCGCCGACGCCATTTAATAAAGCTGCGCGGATTCCGCTTTAACACTTTAACGGCGGTTACCGCGGCGATCACGTGACCTTTCGGAGGACGCTAAGGGGTTAAGTTATTATCAGGTGACATTGAAGCGCTTTGAGACTCATCGCTAGCGCTCCTCAGGTCCTTCCCTGAACATTAATCCATAAAAAAACATTATTTATCATTATTTTATTAATCAATTATAATAAACAGGTTCATTTTGCTGCTAAAAACATGATTTTTTTTTCAAGTTTAATAAATTTAACGATTTCTGGAAAGTGAAATAAAACTTGGGAACTTCTTTCAAGGATCCACATTAGAATTCAAGGACTCCTCGCCAACAGAGCTAACACTCTAAATCATCCCCTTTCTTTACTGAATAACATTAGCACAAAAAAACTTTTTATTTGAACCCCAAATTAATACTTTTTATCACCAAAAATGTAGTAAATACGGATTGGATCCAAGTACCGGTAAGAAATACCGATCCATTTTACACATTGCTTTTTAAGATGCTGGATGAACTTTAATTTTAACCCTAAAAGAACCTTTTGGGGCAATTAAAATATTGCAACAAATAGTCAGTGAGCGATTATTGAATGGATTAACACTATGAGTGCCACACACATCCCAGTCACGCGTTTCTAGAAGGATAGGATGTGATCGTATGGTATAAAATCCATAGGTTTAGACAGGAATGACATTGGGTCCGGGTTTTCAGATGATGTTATTGATTGGTCACTTAAACTAACGGAAAGCCGGCCCCCCTTAATTTATATATTTTTATATGTTAATTATTTGGGGTTTTTGTTATCCTTTTTATTACAATACAGGTTAAAAAAAAACTTTCCAAATAGAACAGAGTCAGGGACAAAAATATTAAGTATTATTTTTTTTGCATGAAGAGAGTGGTAGATAAGTGGAACAGCCTCCCAGCAGAGGTGGTAGAGGGTAATACAGTGAGGGGATTAAACGTGCATGGGATAGACATCCGGCTCCTGAATCTAAGACGAGACCAACGACTGATTAAGGTTAAAAAAAAACAGGCAGACTAGATGGGGCCGGATGGGGCCGATGTGCCAGGAAAATAATATTTTGTGTGTATTTTTTTTTACTTAAAAGGCACCTTGAACCTGATGTTTTTTTTAATTGTTACAAATTACAAACATTAGTTTAGAAACTTTGTTACAATGTAGTAAACGGAATGAAATCGTTACGCACCGTCACCGAGGAGGGATCAAAGAATACTTCTTTCGGCGGCTCGGGTTGGGGAGGCGGCGGAGGTGGAGGCGCTGCCTTGGGTTCCTCTTTTTGTTTGGGTTCTGGTTTCTTGGGCGGCATGGCGGCTGAGAGTAGTGAGGACACGGGGAGAAAGACGATCAGCAGCCCACGGGGTGAGGAAAGTGAAGTTCGCTCCGGTCAAGTGGTCCTTACCAACCCTTTAAAGCCCCCCTCCTCTTATCTCACCTCCCGTGCAGCTCCTGACAATAGGCGAAGCTCTATATAAGGAGAAAATATTTGCCCTGCTATTTTGGGGCAGGTGGACAAAGGGTTGCCATGAATTAGCACTTACATGGAAAGGATTGTGACACCCCGACCGGGGGCCACGACGGAGCCCGAGCTTTGCGTTCAGGCCGAATTCCACGCGCTTATCACGTCTGAAATCATTTTTCACCTAATAAGAGCTGCCAGCTGAGGCTTCTGTCCCGCCTGATCCTATAAAATAATTTGAGGCGTGGAATTCTAATTTTGAGTGCTGAACGCGTCTACCCTGAGTGTCCTTCAGGGATTGCCCTCGAGCATTTCTGAGGTTGTCCTGCGATAGAGGTCACGTCAAGGTAGAACGTGCGTGTTGGAGGTTACAGGTTACGGGGTTGGAGGGCATCTCCAATGTGGGGCGAGAAGAAGAATGAAGCTTGTTACTCGGAGCGCGCGTCTTGTCCCTTCCGACGACCTCTGAAGAGCCACTGACACCAACGGTGGCCCTAAGCAGGTGCTCAATCTGCCTACATGGTAGCAGAACCTCTGGGGACATCTATATCGGTCCATAGAGGGTGAACCCGCAAGAATGTATCCATTAGTATCCATGAAGACGTTGTGGCCCCTATACATGAGCTTAGCAGAAGTGGTTCAACCACTGATGCCCATTGGGTTGTCCATTGCAAGTCTATTGGGTTGAAGTATCCCATTGGTCACCTTAAAGCCTTGGCTAGTTTTGATCTTCAGTCGGGTCACTGATCATTTTACGGCCATGCCTGCCAAGGGTTGCAGTTGAAGGACCTCGGTAAGATTCCCTTCTAGAGATTTCCGCAAGCTCTTCAGCAATAGACCTTATCGCGCATGTGACATCATGAGCGACGCGGGACCTGGAAATAATTAACCCAATATCTTTTGTTTTAGAAAAAAATTGTCTTCAGTCGTCGAGGGGTTAAGGCTGCGCTCCATACGGTTCACTCACTCCTGTAGTTTATGTGATTTAATAATTCAATTTCTTCTGCTCTAATTCTACAACTCACTTTTGATCTTAAAAGTCAGTTATGATCTTGAACTAATTGGCACGCTTATATTTCATTATATTAATCACGGCTCCGTCTTGACACTTTTTGTCAGGATCATCTTTTAATTGACATTTTAAAAAAAAAATTCCGATAAAACTTTTTTTCAAAAAATAAGAAAAAAAAGTTCAAAATTTCTTATTTAACCGTTTTCTCAGTAAATTTTGGAAACACAGCAGGTATCTGCATTAAAATTGTAAAATGTTAACATAAAAAGCATCGGCAACTCAGGATTATACCTGGGAGGTTCCTTGAGGGGTGGATACAGGCTGAGGGAGGTGGGGCTAGAAACAGGGAGGAGGGAGAAATGTAATTAGGAAAGGAGTGGGCGGAGATTTATGCGATTGCCCTGGCCCCCAAAGATCAAAAGACTGCCCTAGAGGACCTAGGGCAGTGATAAGTAGTAAATAATCACTATTTAAAGAAAAATAGTCTGATTTTCAGAATTACCTCGAAATACGTAAAATAAGGATAATTTTTACCTATTATTTAATAAAGCAGTCGCTCTCGGGTATAAAAAAAAATGGGAGCCTCCTTGGTCAGTTAATTGGCGTGAGATACACAGGGGTGATAACCATTTTGCTCCCGGAATCATTGCCCATTGGAGGCGCCTTATTGCCCTGATTAACCCTACGTGGTAACAACTGAATAAACAATCTTTGAAAATCAATGAATTTAAACTCTTGAGACCGGGGTGAGTTTTATACAGTGTTGCACCTTACGTCCCATCTTGGGGTATTTCCCCGTTTCCCTGTCCCCCCCCCCGGCTGTGTCGGTGTTACATTTACCATGCATGACACATATAATGATGATATACTCTGCGCTGTGACATCACTGTACTGCAGCAATCTCATCAGGGGGCTTCAGCTGTTCAAATGGGGTCCAGATCACGTGTGTGGTTGGTGAATCACAAACACCAGAGAATTAGATTTATACCCAATAAATGCATGTAAAAAGTGCCATTTAACCCCTAATGTGCTGTATGCTGCCCCTGTCCCTTGTAAGGAAAAAAAGGGGGGGGGTTGATGAGAGGGGATACACAGAAAGTGGGTAAAAGATTTGTTTGCCCCTGTGGCACATACATGGGGTCTTCTAGCTAAGCACATATCTACCTTTACCACGGCCCCCTGTGTGTACAACACAATCCCCCTAACTGCGTCTCGCAGACGAAGTGCGCACGGAATGGCAGGGAATCAGAGCTAAAAGTCACTAAGAAGATTCACTGATTTCCCCCCAAAACTGCCAGGCACTTTCACACGTGTGATTTTGATCGGCGCTAGAGAATTCCATTTGAAGAAGAGACCTCCGAGGTCCCAAAAGCTCATCGGAAAACCAAAGCAGGCTCATAACAAAAAATTCAGATGGATGATTATTGCTGCTGGCTGAAAATTCTGTTTTTCTGCACTTTTTAAACTCAAATATTTCTGGTTCTCGTGGAATTTTCATCTTTTTTTCACCTCCAACCATTTTTTTAAGGTTATTTCCCCCAAAAAGCTGGAGAGAGAGAGGGAGAGAGAGAGGGAGGGAGAGATATTCTATTGAGGTCGATGTTTAGAACGTTCCCCTGGTAGCTGCTGACTTCCCCATCCATAAAAAATAAGAAATATTGACCAATTCCAGAAATTACTCGTTTCTTCCCCGGAATCTTCGCTCAACCTTTGGAAAGCAAGCGAAGCCAGGTTAAAAATGGGGGAGTTTTCAGCCAATTTCCTCTTTTCTAGCACGGGGTTAATAATATTATCCTGCTGATTATGGAAGGGGGTATTATTATCCCGGGAATGTTTCGCCTCTCGCCCCGCGTGTAACACTGAGACAGAATCTGTCACCGGTCTCTCCGTGTTTCTCCTGTGACCGACGTTTCCTTTAATTAACACGCGACGAACTACAAGCCTCCGGCTCCCGGCACGCGGCGTAATAACGGATTCGGTTTCATCGCCGGACACAAGAATAGACGACACGATGACAGCCGGGGGGGGGGGGGTCACCATTTACCAAAACTGTATTCATTTATGAAAAAAACTTCCCATAGCTCCTGGTTTTTATTTACCAATCAGCGTTGCATCACTTTGGGCCGGTGGCAGCCCGTGGCAGAGCCAGCATCATCTGTCTGAAGTTCTTTCTCTCCTCCTCAGGCTGCCAGAGACTTTGGAATTTTTCGTTTTTGTTTTTGCTCCGTTTGTTTTCGGACAACGAATTTCATTTCCTGCCCTTTCGCTTCGGACAAAATTCGGGGGCTTTCCCCATTGGGGACAGGAGATCGACGTCGCTCTCTGTGAAGCAGGATCATCCTGGTCCCCCGAGAAGGCGGTAAGGGGGTAACGCAGACATATCAGCACGGGGAGAAGATAAAATGATAAGGGGGATAAGGGAGGGAGTATCGGTTAGCTAGAAGCGGAGCGGGGTGAGTGAGGATATGAGCAAAAACGAGGATTTCCCCCTGCTCTCGTTTTTTGGTTTGTTTGTTGGGGGGTAATTCCCCGGTATCCCTGAATTAACGGAAATGGGCGATTTCACTAAAAATATTGACAATTCTGTGCTCCAATATCCTGAATTCCTATTAATAATAATAATAATATAATAATAATAATATTCAATAATAATAATATAATTAATAATAATAATAATAATAGCTAATAATACATAATAATATAATAATAAGTAATAGATAAGTATAATAATAGTTAAGTAATGAATAATATTAATAAGTATTAATAATAAATTAATAATAATATTGCCACATTGATCGCCCAGTGAAGTCGTGTAGTTCAGTTATCTTCTAGTAGGGTCGTTGCGTCTTACATTTGGAATGTTGGGCCCCTGAAATGTATCAATAATTATTGGGGGCTTTTGGTTAGGGGGCCGTCATCTGGGGGTACAACCAGATCCTGTGTGTGGGGGCCCAGGCAATCGGGGGGGCCCCGCTGTCTTAGCACGATATATGAAACTGGGCCCTTGCAGGCTTTGAGGGCCCCTTCTGGAATTGGGGTCTAGTGGCTGCTTTTCAGACTGTGGACCTAGTGACCCAACTGTAAGCATACAGGGGGGCAAAGCTGGGGGCCCTGTCCTTAGGTTTGTCTAGGGGCCCCAAGTTTTCTGACAGGGGCCGGGGTACACAGCAGATTCTGTAGCACGGAAGGCTTTGTTACCTGCGCAAACTTTCTGGGGGCTCCCGTGAACCTTGCAGGGAGGTAGGCGTTTGTTTAATTTTTATGGTTTAAAATACGTTCTTTTCATTAATTCTGAAAAAAAGCCGTAAATCACAGAATATCTTTTCAGAACCAGAAACTTATTTTTTATTTTTTTATTTCTATTTTTTTTTCATTTTTAAGATTATGAATCGTTTTGATACTTTTAGAAGAAAAGAGCTGTATTACCCTCTACCACCTCTGCTGGGGGGCTGCTCCACTTATCTACTTCCCAATGGTAGGACGTTTCACAAAAACCCTTCACGACTTCCTAACAAAAAAATATATATATAAAGTAACACTCGGCTGTTATATGCATTAATAATTTCCGTTTAATTAAATCCTTTTATATTCAGAATGTTCCTCAATCTCTGGATCCTCGCTGGGGGTATCAGTTATAGTACAAAATAGTGATCCCAGAAAGCCGTTTTATTTAACCCCTTAATGACAAAGCCCGTATAGGTACGGGCTCAAAATGCATTGTTTTCAATGGGTTTAGGGACCGCCCATTGTCCTTAAGGGGTTAAACATAATGATAAAAAAAGATTATGCTATAAAAAACAATCATATAAAAAAAATTGTGACTTTTTTTCCATTATTTATTTTTTTTCCCTTTAACCCTTTCCCCAATTTTTTTTGTAAATTATAAGTTAATAAATCTTATCCCTGCTTCCATATTAAATAGTAATGCCTAAAAAAAAATCTATTGTGCAACCGGCAAAATAAAAGGAAATTAATAATCCCCCAAAAAATAGTCTAAATATATGCCTTTTATTTCCCGCTTGACTATAAGGAAACTTTCTATTAATATATATGATAATATATAAGAATGAGATCGGCTATATAATGAGATCGGCCAATGGCGTGTGTCGCCGTGTCGTCGCCGTGCCCTCGTTCCGTCCCGACGGCCGCCGCTCGCTGTAGTCGGAGGTTTCTGTCGGCCGGCAGATGCTTCGCTTGAGTTTCGTGTTTCTCTTTTTAGATCTATTGTTCTTTTAGGAAGGCCAGCTGTTCCTCGCTCGCTCCAAGCATCTGCTAACAGTCGCCACTTGAGAGGCTGACATGCGATCTAAATATAAAACATGCGCGCAGAGCTGGAGTGCGCGGTAACGCATGTGCGTTCGGGAACACGGCAGCGTCACGGTGCATTACATGCGCATGCGCGTACAGAGATGCATTCTGACAAATATATATACATAAGGAGACATATATTTCAGGGGGCAGTGAGTCTGCGAGCCGGACCCTCTGTCCCTAAAGTTTCCGTTCGCGCTCGATCCCAGTTCTTGTTCTGTCCGACCCCGTGAATGTAGGGACTGTAAGAAGCGCTGCAGGAATTGTTGGCGCTATAGAAATATTATAGGTCACCTAGGACAAAATAGGACATCTTAAGGTCATTAAGACAGAGAAGGGAGAGAGAGACACAGAGGAGAGAGAGAGAGGGGGGAGAGACATTTAAATCCATAAAGGGATAAAGGACGGGAGGGAAATTATTTTAAAGGAGGAGAAAAATTACAACAAGAGCCCGGAATCCAACGCTAGAGAGTCAGAGACTGAGATGGAACAGAAGGAAGTTTTTCCTTTACTCAGAGGGTGGTAGGTAAGTGGAACAGCCTCCCAGCAGAGGTGGTAGAGGGTAATACAGTGAGGGTATTAAACATGCGTGGGATAGGCATACGGCTCCTGAATCTAAGACGAGACCAACGACTGATTAAGGTTTGAGTCGTTACAGCAGGAGAAGCGGACGGAATTTTTTATGTTTTTTATCTTTCTATTGGATGAAACGTCTCCTGCAGCGCTCTGTGTAAACGTTATCTGCATTTAGTAGACGGGGCACTTTAGGTTTCGCTACATTTTGTTTTATTTATAAAGCGTCAGCAGATCCGGTACCCCCCCCCATACAATACATGAATATAATTGGATGAAAATGTCTTTTTTATTATCTATAAAAATCTAATCAAGGAAACCCCACAGCCGTTTTTTTTTTCGGTGTCCTCACTTTCATTACATCTAAATGTCACAAAAAAATTAAAATAAAATAATAAAAGTAGTAAATCGACTATTTTTTACAATATATGAAGGTGACTATAACAGAAACGTGATGTTTTCTCCTTAATTTATTGGTCGTTTGTCCGTCAGTAAGGGTGAGACTTTGTTGAAAGTTCCCGGCAAATAATGCATCCTCGTTACCAGCAAAATAATTTGTGAAAAAAACCCGTTCCGTAATTTCGTTCGTCATTTCTGCCAATAAATATACGGGAAAATCAATAAAAAAACTATAAGCGATCAATACTGGGGGAGGGGCAGCTGTTCCTCGGTGATTCAGCCGGATTCATTAAAACATCGAAACACAGAACCTGATGGCAGAAAATAACCACGCGGTCCACATAGTCTGCCGTCTGCCCGTTTAATCGGTGGCCCTGAGTGTCGGGACCTGGATTATGGGGGGCCAATAGCAGAGATCTGATTGGCTGCCTAAATAAACATAAACTTTTTGCAAAATAAATGTATACTGAGGATGCGAATGAAGATCAGATCAGTTTATAGAGGGGGGGGGGGTCCTGGATTAGAATTCACGGTAGAATAAAAAATTTTCCAAAAAAAGAGATTTTTCTTCAAAAAGTTTGGGGTCAATTTCTGGCTGTAACAGGAGTGATGGGAGATGATAAAGGGCATTGGGCACAGGGTGATGGGAGTGATGGGCCATTTGACACCAGAGTGTGGGAGTGATAAAGGGCCATTGGGACACAGGAGTGATGGGAGTGATAAAGGTCTCTGTACGCCTATGAAGAGATTCCATTAAAAATCAGACGTTCCCAGCTACAATAGTCATTTACAACATTAACCCCGCCTGCGCTGGATTTCTGATCCATTTCATGGTTTTTTAATGGATAAAATGTGCTGTTATTTAAAAAACAAGTACATTTCTAAGTGACCCCAAACTTTTGAACGGTATTGCAACTCCCAATTAGTTTGTTCTTAAAGAAAAAATATTGTAAACTAAAAAAAGAAATTCATCTCGATGAATCCATAAAATGTTATTGTGTCATTAAGTCAGTGATGTCCACCTGCCACCCCCTCCGCGCTGCTCCCCTTCCTTCTGGGCATCGGGATATGACATCATATAGTGTTCATGGGCTGGTTGCGGGGTTCAGGGATCTCCATTTTAAGTGGCCCTTTGTGTAAAGGAGTTGCGGGGAGATGAGGCCGAGTGGGGGTTCCAATGTTAGCACCGAAATCTCTTTCTTTAGTTGTTCACCCGGGGGCTCTGCGTGAAGCGATGCATCTTTGGGTCTCTGGGTCCCAGTCCACTAACTCCGCCCCACTCCCCGCCCCAATATCCCCTGCCACACCACTTCCCCTCCAAAATAGGCGTGTGTTTGTGACGTCAGCGGAACTTCCTATCCTCATCCCGCAACGGGGGGGAGATTTCCCAGGTATGAACATAAACTCAAAATATCAAAAACTTACGCTGCATCTAAATAACCTTTTTTACACTTAAATCGGTTTCCAATTACCTGTTTGGGGGTCAGAGACCTCACTAAACGTCACATTTCCCACTTGCTGTTGAAAATCACTTTAGTGCATTTCAGACGAACGCGAATAACGCAGGGGCGCACTCAGGAGTTCGGTTTCACGCCTGCCGCTCACCTTTACCCCCCACCCTCCCGACTCAAACGTGATTTTAGGAATGTTCTCCCAATTTTCTTTTTATCTCTTCAGACTTCAGCTGAGTCCCTGCCGGAGGACTCCTTAAAGAATAATTGGGCCTGATTATCCGGTAGAATCCCTTCTCTGTGCGTCAGACGGCTCACTTTACACACACATATATATATATGATATTAAAAAAAAAACGAAAAAAAAATTTCAGTTTTATTTTATTTCGTTTCCCGTCATTACTTATTACTTAATAATATTAACAAAAAATATTATTTACTATTTAATTATATTATACTTTCCGGGAGCATTTGATAAGTTTATAAATACAAAAAAATAATAATAATCAGGCAAACTTAACGGCGCATGGACTGGCATTTTTGACGAAAGGAAGCCATTTTAATCCATGACTCCCTGGATCTTTTATAGACGAAAGAAGAAAAAAAGCAAAACATGCTTTTTTTCTTCTTTCTTTTTTTCTATTGAAATTCTGCACAAGCAACGTTTAGCTTTAAAAAAAAATCTAGAAATCTACCGATAGCGGATTAAGGTCTTAAAATGTGCGATCTCTCCACGAACTCCTTTAATGAGGCTCCTGTGTGGCAGGTGGGGGGTTAACCCTCAGGTTATGGTCAGAACCTGCAAATCTGCACAAAAAATATACAGAAAGCTAAAAAAAAAAAAAGCATTTTTTCTTTTTTTTGTATTATTTATGTTTTTTGATTATTTTAGACATTTCTGAATCCAGTTATTTATTTTTTCTACTTTTTTTACATATTCTTGTTAACGAGAAACCTTCCGCAGCCCTGCAAACGAAGGTCTTTCTGGAAACCTCATCCATGTCTTAAAACGACCTCCTCGAAAATCCGAGCCGTCATTAAAAAAATGAAATAAAAACATAAAAAACTCTTGTCTTCCTTTTCCAGATGTCCGCGTAGTCGTCCTACCTCCTGTTTAATTGGAGTTACAGTCATCTGGGTTTAAATAATTATAGCGAAGCCTAAGCGGAACAATCTGTCCCAAGTCCATGCCGGTGTTCTCGTCGTCCGTTGACGAGTCTCGTTAATTGGGTAATTAATGTTTCATTAGCGACAAGCGACCGGAGCTGAGGTTTTTTTTTCTTCTTCGTATTCCTGCAGAGAGGTGGATTTTTTTTTTGTGTGCCTCGTAACGAAGTTCGCGTTCGATAAGCGACGTCCCCCCCGGCATTTGTTCAGCTGCAACGTTCTTTAGTAACAAATCGAGGCGATCGCCCGGACCGTACGTGCGTCCGAACCCCCCCCCCAGATCGTGTTTTTCGGAGCGCGGGGCGGCGGATGCGACGGCTCTGTTATCAAACACACGGCATAATAAGTCCATCTCCAGATTGTGGAAAGGGTTAAATCGAGATGGTAACAGGAAGGTAACAAAACAGTTACAGTTTCGGATTCCGACTCTGTCTCCACTCTTCTGCTGATGTTCTAAACGATAGAAACATAGAACCTGCCGGCAGACCGGCCCCTTTCGGCCCCCGTCTAGTCTGCCTGTTTCTCCTGCTGTTACTCGCTCTCCCAGCAGTGAAAGAGGGATGAAGGCGGCCAACTTAATGCCTAGGCCAACAGTCACATCCCAATGCCCTAGTGGTCCAGGGTGGCCCTTTTTTGGGCCGGCTGCGAGGCAAAGAATGTCCCCGTCTGACGGCTTTAAAGCAAACGACTATGTATGTCATGGGGTATAATGGCCCTTTAATCTACTCACCAATAGTACCAGTCATTACCAACGTAGGGTGGTCCTGTAGGATTCACCTACTCCCCCGGCGCTCGATTATTATATATAAATATATAATATAAATGGAGACGTAGAGGGTTCTGGGAATACGACGTATGGGTATTTGTGAAGGTATAAATTTGTCACGAGGGAGAGGACCGGCGGTGATGGACGGCGGGGAGCGAGACGCGTCGGCCGTTTCATTAAAGCCCACATCAGACTTCTCCAAATAGAAGCAACGAGGCTATTATTTGGGTTGGATGCGGAGAATATAATTCCAGAAGTTTCCATTGGCAAATAAATTGTTTGTGATGCGTATTTATGATGAATGCCTCTGAATGTTTCTCAAGAATTAATGAACGGCGAATTTCAAACAAAATATACATCTTTCCCGTAAATCTCCAAATTCCGCTAGTTTGTTATTTAAGCTTTTCAAATAAATAATATTAAGAATAATGATTTAAAAAAAGTAAATAAAAAAAACGCTTGGTCTGCCAAGTGTAGGAAGAGTTTGCCTCACACGTTACTGACTGTTGTAGCTTCGATCTTCCGGGCTAGGCTTACTCCCCTTAAAAACCCCAATAATGACACCACACCATAGAATATGGATAAGAAAAGGCCACAGCCAATTTTATTTATTAGAGTCATTGTCACGCCAAAACCTGAAACAATAAACATCGGTGCGTTAACAAGGACAATGACTCAAACACCAACATGTAAATATATACAATAAACACTCAAGCTTGCCAAGTAATCCAGGTACCATAACCAAATACCACTTAAGGAAGGGACATACCGAGATGCCCCCACCCTGACCTGAGGTTCCCAGCACTGACAGCCAAGAACCTCCCACCAGATGTTACCAACCATTCACTTACCACCACATTAACCCCCTGGATACCTGGCAAGCTGCCGCCCCACAGACTGTGACAAACGACACAAACCTACAAACAAAAGAAAAAAGGGAGGGAGGGTGGTACACGCAACCAGGTAAGCTAACCACAAAAAATGGTTCCTGAGCCCGGGAAAGCCGGATTATTATCTTCCGCCTAAAACTACCCCCGAAATTCCCGGCCAAAAAGGCCTAACCCTCCTCCGCAACAGTCAAGGCCCACTATAGCCCATGCTGGCCCCCCCGTGGGCATCAATATATTTCACTGAAATGATAGAAGTAGAGTTTTTTTGGTATGAATGTCTACATTTTTTGTCGTATATTTCTTTTTCTAGGAAAAACTCTCTGCTGCTAATTTTATTTCGATATTCACCAGGAATTTGCCTTCTGTTTTGTGCCGACTGCAGGTTTCAGCAGTAGGAGTAGTGACCACAAAACATGCTTTTGATCGTTTGTTGTATATTGAGAAACCCAGAACCTCCCGGCAGATCGGCCCCATCCGGCCCCCGTCTAGTTGCCCCGTTTTCCTGCTCTAAAGACTCAAACCTCAATCATTGGTCTTAGATTCGGGAGCCGTAGGTCTATCCCATGCATGTTTAATACCCTCACTGTATTACCCTCTACCGCTTCTCCCATATCTACCATAAACCCCCTTTATCTGCAGACCTGGAGCCGCCGTTGCTGTCAGTCATGTGATATTTTGGGCGACTTTCCCGGCTTAAACACCACTGTTTTTATGGCTTTATGGCGATGCTAATGAAGTCCGTTCCTCCATGGATTACATTAGTCAGAGAGTCTAACTGGGTGATTAAGACGGAGCCGTTCTACTGTCCCCCACAGGCAGTATGATAAGGAGTCGCGGTGTTTAGTAGATCGGGGATCAGATTACAGAACGAGAATCATACAAACGGCTGATATGCAGCTGTCTGAAAACTTTATATTATGGGGCAAAAAACTACAACTGGGGTAAAAAAGAAAACAGCCAAATATTTTAGAAATCTTATTTATAAAACTGATTTATTTACAATAATATGTTGGGTGCTGATTTGTAATATTAGTGATCGGTGGATTACCCATCATCGTGTCCTTACAGTCTTATTAAACTCTTATATTTTCCATACGTCGCGTATCAAACGCTAACCAGGCTTTGGGCTCATCGTCCAATCACATTCTGCCGGGCTTCGGGGTGAATGGTCCTTGGCACTCCTCTGTCGCTCGCTTTGATTTAAACTAAAACCATAATTAGTCTTTTTTAGCCGTATTTGATTTGACGTCGAGCGAACCCCCCCCTAATTGGACTCATCTGAATACGCTCCTTATTTTCCCAAAATATCCTTGTTTTCCCCGGTTTGCAGTTTCTTTGGGTAGAGACCGGCTGTCCTGCCAGGTGGTCGGCTGGTTTTTGGTAATTGTGACCAACGTCCACAAGAGACAGGGTTTAGTGACCACAGAATCCCCGGACTCCTGACTCGCAGTGAGAGCAATTTAACAAATTCCTTGGCCCCAAAGAAAGAAAATATTCCTCTCCCTCCCCACTTTTGTCCATTCAATGGCCGTTGGTTTCATCTCCGCGTCGCAGTGAAAGACGCGGTTATACTGAGATTTGAGTGAGTGCCCACCATTTAAAGTAGGGACGAGTGTGTGCTCCAAGATGCATCCTCGTGTTCTCTGTTCCTCTCCGTCTATATTCTGCTTTTAATTAATTCTCCCAGCAGATCGGCCCCATCCGGCCCCCGTCTAGTCGCCCGTTTTTCCTGCTGTAACGACTCAAACCTTAATCAGTCGTTGGTCTCGTCTTAGATTCAGGAGCCGTATGTCTATCCCATGCATGTTTAATCCCCTCACTGTATTACCCTCTACCACCTCTGCTGGGAGGCTGTTCCATTTATCTACCACCCTCTCAGTAAAGTAACATTTCCCACCAACATCATCTATAATAGAATTTAGAGTAACGTCTGGTATCAAATTCAGCAGTTTTTGGTAACCTTGTATTTTATCTTTCTCTTTTCGAAGGAAAAACTAATACTTTGGCATAATTGCGTATCTGGACAAAGCTTTTGTTAAGCAGGTTTAATGTATCCTTTAGTATTAATCGGATACGAATCGGTTATCTTTGGGTAGAATATGGTCTAGCAGTATTTTACGTACAGCTTATTTCACAGCTACGATGTAGCAAAAACAAAAAGTGGATTTACAAAAGCGCAGTGAGGCTGCCAGGCGCGAGGACACGGGGCGTACAAACGGATAAATGACTGCCTCCGGGGTTCGCTCTGATTAACTTAGAGATTAGATAAGGAAAAAATAAAGAAGAATAACAGAATTATATCATTAACGTCTTCAGTCATTTCTTAATACATCATGCAGGATACTTGTTAAGCAGATGATAAACAGCTGACCCAGTGCAGCTTCTCACACAGGATGAGCTGAGCCAGCCCTGTATAATGTATAGATAAATCAGCGAGCCGGCCCCTGTATAATGTATAGATAAATCAGCGAGCCGGCCCCCTGTATAATGTATAGATAAATCAGTGAGCCGGGTATAATGTATAGATAATCAGTGAGCTGGCCCCTGTATAATGAAATCAGTGAGTGGGCCCTGTATAATATAAATCAGTGATGGTATAGATAAATCAGTGACCGGCCCCTGTATAATGTATAGATAAATTCAGTGAGTGGGCCCTGTATAATGTATAGATAAATCAGTGACCCGGCCCTGTATAATGTATAGATAAATCAGTGAGTGGGGCCCTGTATAATGTATAGATAAATCAGTGAGTGGGGCCCTGTATATGTGTGGTTATGACGTCGGGTAACAGACTGGGCATTGAGTTTTCCATTCACCTTGTAATCTATTGGAGTTGAGTAGCATGATATGAAGTCATACCCCGGCAGGAAAACAGTGTAGTTTGGAGGGATGTAAACGCCATGACCCATGTGATACAGACATTTCCTTTTGTTTTTCACATATGGGTTGGGTTTAGTGACAAAAGTGAAATATCCTTCTATATTTATATTTTTCTACAAGAAAAAAACCCCTAAAATCAGAAGATTCTGTATACTGCATTCCATGTTTAGCGCAAACTCCGCGTTCTTCAGAGGAGAACCAAGTCGTTGGCCTCAGCCCCTCGGCTTCAGATCCTCAGCTTGAATTCATGTTCTAATCTCTTAATTTATTATTAGATCCCCGCATCCCTCCCTACGCGGCACTTCTGTCTGCGAACGCACGGAAAGCCGAGATATTCACGCTGTAAATTATTCATTTCCTTGAGTTGGGTTCTTCTTGAAGACGTCTTCAGTTGATGACTACGGTTATGGCTGCAGATGGGGGGAAGCGATTTTGATAATGAGCTCTGGGCGAGGAACGCCTGAAATGTTTCTCTCTGTTATACGATGACAATCAAACGTGGCTTTATCTCTCAAATCAAACACCGATCCTTGAACTCCATGTTAGTGGCGCCACTTCAACCCCGACAGATTTATAGCGAAGGGAATGAGGGCTTCAAATCCTGTCCTACAGCCTCAAATTACCAAAGTCTTCAGCAGCACGGCTTATTCTGTTTATTCCGTTACCTTTTAGACTTTCGTACGAATCGCAAATTTACAGAATTTTGGTAAATTTGGAGATAAGTGCAAAGCCACAAAAAACGAGTCCGAATCAATTGAGCTGCAATGTGGCACTCATGAATCAATTGAGCTAACTACATAGAAGATTCGAAACATCGTTACCAATTACTACACAGAGGTCAATATTTTATTTTTATTTTTTTATTATTTTTATTTTTGAGGCGCGTCTGCCCAGCTCCCCTGGTATTCGGATTCTATATTTTAGGTCAATATTTTATTATTTTTTTTTATTTATTATTTTTATTTTTGAGGCGCGTCTGCCCAGCGTCTGCCCAGCGTCTGCCCAGCGTCTGCCCTGCTCCCCTGGTATTCGGATTCTATATTTTAGGGACTCAGCGCCGCTGAATCCAAAGCCGTTTGACGTTTTCTAAAATAAATAAGCAGAGCGCCTTTGATTTTATTTTCGTGCGAGCGATACCTGCGTCCTCTTGGTAACCGTGGTTTCCAAACCACACGCCGGTTTCAGACTCGACAACCTCAAAAATGAACACAAGTTGTTTTCATTTAAAATATTGCGCATGATTGTATAATTAGCTGGTACCACCGATGCGGCGTCTCTCCCAATTCATCACCAGCCCCTGACGTTAACGGCTGATGGAGCCGGGGGACTCGCCTGACTTGCTTGATCGAGTCAATTTAATACATTTTAAAAATAAAGAACCATCAAATTTACTGACGGCACCAGAAATAAAAGTGCAGATTTACAGAATTTTGGTAAATTCGGCGATTCGTGTGAAGACGAGGCCAGACCCCCCCACAAATCCTACGAAAACCAAGCAAAAGACTCTGAATTTTCATCCGAAATACATAGGACCTCATTCACTCTCTAACACTCTCATTCACTCTCTAACACTCTCATTCACTCTCTAACACTCTCATTCTCGTACACTCTCTCGCGCTCTCTAAATGTTTCTCTACCTCTGCCAACCATATATATAAATAAAAGATAATAATATAATAAAGTTGTTTTATTATATTTATTATTTTCATATATATATTTATATATTACATTTTTTTCTGTATTATTTTATCAAAATATACTAAAAATTGTTTTTTTTTTTTTCGGTTCTTTTGGTGCGTTTTTACGGGGCCACCATGATCCTCTTGTCACGCATTCGGCGTCTTTCCTTATCACGTCTCCTTAGCAGGGACAGTAATTACCACGCACTGCCACCTTGTGTAGGGAAAAAAAAGAAAGAAATAGAGAACAGACGGAATAAAGATCTAAGCAGGAATATCTGGAATCGGCAGGTTTCCTGTTGCTGTTCCAGAAAAACAAATAATCAGCAAAAAACAAACAAAAAACTTACTAAAAATTACCAAGGTAGAAGCAGATTCATTAAACCTGAGTACAGACGTTTGCTCATTCTTATTCATTCACATTTTATAAAACCACTGTTTAAACAGTTTTTAATTGTGCAATTATAAACGTTTTTTTATAAAGCATTTTTTATGGATTTTTAGTTATACAGCATAAGGCACTTGACCTCATAACTGTTGTGCTTTAACCTCATGCACTTAAAAGGTTAAAACAGAACATTTCTGTATAAATTATTTTTATTAAATATGTCGTCGTCGTCGTCATCCATTGGCTTTAAATCCAAAAAATACTAAAATCAGTTTTGCACTTATTGGGTTAAATGCTTTTTACTATCCAATGGTATTTAAGAAACAATTAATTCTGGAATAATAGGACAAAAAATATAAATCAGTGAAAAAGATATAAAAAAAATCATGAAACCGAACAGGGACAAAATATATAAATATACAAAATAAAAATATATTTAATTTATAAAAATATAAAAATTATATTACCCAGGGGGGTATAAAGTGAATGAAATATCAGAATCATCACTTGCTTCCATGGCGACTGCTGGAGAATGGCCAGGTAGCCCTGGCATTTTAAGGTAAGTTACCGCCTGATGACTTAAAAGTAGCTTAACTCTACATGATTCAGACCGTTGGGAAAAGACCCTGTAGAATGCCGCGGAAAAGACATCGTTTGGTCAAAATGGTACAAAAGATTTTCAGAACCAAAGTTATGGTGAGTAAAGGTGATGGAAATCCCTTCCACTCAAAATTAAGGGGTAGTAGAAGTATTATTATTAAACACTCATCTACAGACACCAGACAGGACAGAAGACTTGTTTTCCCCTTAGAAATCTCATGGTGCCGTCACAACCACAAGGTACTCTGGGTATAGGCATGCAAATAAGGCCAACAATGATCACCTTGTGCCTCTATATCCACTTTATACCCGGATCCCTTGAAAGTAATCGCCCGCTGTACAGGAAGCCTTTAGACAAAGATTTTGGCTCTGCCCCGTGTGGCCACATTTGGTACTGCAAGTGAAAAACAGCAAACCAATTTCGCTCGCACAAACTCGTTCCAATATGAAAATGTATCCGAGATCAGCCACCCCACCTCACCCCTAATTATATTATTTTTAACAATGCAGCTGTCTGCAAAGTAAACTCTTCATTACCGTGCCCTGAATTATTGTTAAATATTTTCTCAGTGACAGAGTTCCAATTGGAAGCCCAAGTCATTTTCAGACATTGACCTTGTGAAATATTTACTGCATAAACACGGCACGTCTTCGGTTTTATGGTTCCGCTGAGTTCACCTGGCGTACCCCGTACATCTGGGATAAAGCAATATATTCACACAGTAATTCTGCCAGTTTAATTGACCTTGTAAAGCTATTAAAATGCAGGCATTTAAAATGCTGAAATTATGAGTTATATGTTATTTAATTTTATACGCGATACATATCCAAGACCAATATCTGCGTTACAAACAGTAATGGCGTATGGGGCCAAGTCAAGCAGAAGGACCCAGCCTTGCCGATTTGTTACAAGCTCCCTCATTGGTCGTTGAAGCTCACTACCCACTAACTGGGTCCCCATGGCCCGCTACTTACAACTCTCGTGGCCCGCTACCCGAGACAGGACCTCATTGCAGATGGCCCTTTTCCAGGCTTTGAGGCATGGTGGCCCCCTTTGCGACATTGAGGTCCTTTAAGCTCTATGGTGAGCAAGGGGGCAGGGTAGTGGGAGGAGCATAGACCAGAGCAGTGGGAGGAGCATGAGATGAGAGGAAAAGGGATAAAGGAAGGGGCAAAAGAGTAAAGGATGGAGTAGGAGAGTGAAGGAGTGAGTATATATATGTGTATGTTACAGTGAGTGTGTATGTGTAAGAATGAAAGTGTAAGAATGAGTGCATGTGTCATATGGTGTCATATGGTTTCATACTTTGAGTTAGTGAAAATAATGTATTTCTGGAAAGAGTCCGTTTCTCTACAGTGCAAGAAAAAATATGAATTCACAAAACTGAACAATGTTCTTGCGAAGGATAGTTTGAAAGATACTAAATTTCACGGTTTATTTAACATAATCACGTTTAGCGAACTGATTTACAATGTATTACGTTACTTTTAGTTACATTATGTAAATGAACCATGGCGCAAATTAAATCTTGTTAACTTGTTACATCTTCCTAATCCTTCAACAAGCGAACCTAAAAAATACAGAATTAGAATAATTCTACTTAGAATCCTGAATCATGGATTTCAGGCAATGCTTTGCTTTACAATGTATGGGAACGCGACCGAGTAGCCATATATTGTAAAATATTATTTAAATCCAGATTTTAATGAAAGTCACATTTTATTTTAGTTATTCTTTCTCTATTTTGAGTGATTTGATCATTACGGTTTAGAATGTGAGGCTTGGTGGGAAGCCAGGTGCTATCCAGAAGTTCTTTTCGGGTTCTGTTTCTCTGATTCTTTGCTTGTTTGGACATAAAACCAGAGGCGATTGAAGTATCGCTGATGGCTACAGAGTCTCAGCCATGGAGAGCATCATCCTTCTCCCTACTCTTTACTTCGGTCCCTCCGTTGAAGCCATATCCATCTTTTTATGCCCCAAAAGCCTCTTCTTTCTGCACAATACAGCCTTTTCTAAGTCCCCTCTTTTTCTGATCCAGAACCTTCTCTCTGCCTCATGACCCCTCTCTGAGATCCGCAATTAACCCTTCATTCTCTGTACCAGACTCCCTCTGAATCTCTGCTCCAAACCTTCCCTCTTTTTCCCCCCAAGAAGGTCATCTATCTGCCCCAAAAAACCCTCTACAGACAAAAAAAGTTGGTTTTGGGTAAAGCGGGGGGTAGAAAGTTCCTACATCGTGACATTTATACTTCTTAATAAAAGATACCCAAGAAACCAAACGCAGTTTGGAAGACTGGTCCTTATTCATATGTAGCTACAATGTATCTGTGATTACGTTCATTATACATCCTTTTTGGCTTTTTACATATTTTATGTTGTTCTATGAACCTCAATATTCCATTCCCCCGATCCAAACAGCCTTCCAACCCCATGAATGGCTCCAAAGGCACTGGCTGGAAATTGCGGTTGCCTCTCTGATCTTCCCAAAAATTATTCAATTCTCATTAGCATTTTTTTTTCTTTCCCCGAGACGGAAGAACCGATGATTGATGGAGTCCTTTGGGGATGTCCTTCCGCTGGCTTTGTTGGCTGGCCTTCTGTTAAAGCCGTCGTTGGGTCTGGAGATAAATCAGGTTGAGGGAATGAGTTAATACGTTACCTTCTGGATAAACTGTTTCTGCGTCCCGCGCATGCTGGCTGCCAGCAGAGCTTGTTGAGCTGTGTTCCCTGGCATGTAATGTAACTGAGTGAGCACCACGCCTGAGACCCACAAGGACGGAATATCGGCCGCAACCAGAAATCCAGCACAGCTGTGACAAAGCGCGTTTACCCAACTATACAATGATGGCTACCAGATGTGTTCTCCAAAAACACACAAACACCTAAAATGTGTATTTTATTATAAAATAAGGGGTTACATAAAATTCATGATGCTCTCCGAGAAAAGGTTTTTTTTTATTTTTTTGGTTAATAAAGGAATTCCACCGGATAATTCACAGAAACCCAACAAAAATGTAAAAAAATTGTAAATCAAAGGTTTTTTGTACTTAATTAACGTCTTTTAACCACTAAAATAAACTCGGATAATCCTTCCTCCTCAATTTCATAAAGTCTTTTATAGAACTTTCATGGTTCTCTAAACATTCTCTTTATCCCATCGGAGCCGCCATCTTTACTTCCCGTTCACAGGATCTCCATGCTTATTCCTCCCCGTTAAGGCGTGTCTCTTCTATTGTTAAGTTGCTGATTGGGTCCCCCCCAAGGTTAGGGGAGGGAACTTCAGGACAGGATAAATAACTCTGGTTCTGCCACAGGCTGCCACCGATCTCAGCTTCCATGAGTTGTTCCTCAAAATAAGATCCACAAAACAATTACACAACAAAAAAAAATCCAAGAGTTGGGATTTTACATTTTTTTTTATAAAAAGCAAAAATTGCTACTTGACGAAGACTAACGAGGTCTTCCTCAGTCGCCGTCCGTCTTCTCAGCTCTGTGCCCAGAATTTTAATCTACGGTATCCACATTTTTATACAATTATTGTTTTTTAAATTAAAATTCCAGTTTTTTTATTCTATTCCTCTGTTTTTTGAATGATTTAATCATTATGATTTCATTCCAATTTTGGGAATCGAGGCTGGGCGTGAAGCCCCTCGTTATGCGACAATCCGTGCCCCCCGTCTCTCTCTCACTTTAATCCCGAAAACATGTCATTCATTCTTCATTGCCCCTTAAAATAATCAACGTCAGTATTTTAATTACGGGAACTTTTTTTTTTATGTTCTAACCGCGATTCAAATTGTTTAATCAGAAAAGCTAAACACTCGAACTTATGATTGCTCTGATAAATAGCGTGCAACAATTATGATTAACGATAGCCTAAAACGGCATTTTAATTAATCAAGCAAAGTTCAGCTATTGTACCAAAAAAAAAAATAAAAAAAGTAATAATAGAGCATTGTCTCCGGCCTGATTAAAATCATTCTTACAGCGTGAATTTCTAATGTATCCAGGAGGCTTGTCTATTTATCGACTTCATAAATAATTCCCTGCGTGTTGCTAAACGAACCGTTTTCATACCCGGCTTATTATAATTCCATGAATAATCACCGGTAATGAGGCCCTTATTTAAAGTGTAATTTCTAAAAGGAAACATTAAACAAAAGAGTCCCTCGTCAACGAACCCGGTATTTATACGAATGTACACGGAGGAGGCTTACGCCGAAATATACAGGATATCGACCCGTTTCCACACTAAAAGCCGATAGATGAATAATATGTACTATTTTCTTCTTGTTTTGTGCTTTTAGTGTTCGATCCCTAAAGTAATTGCCCCTTTGTACAGCAGGGAATATAACTATAAACCCCAGTGCTGTTTATAGTAATAACAGTAAACACCACACTGAGCTGCTGCTTTATGGCAATGCTAATGAAGTCCGTTCCTCCATAGACTTTCATTAGTCAGAGAGTCCACACTGGGTGATTAAGACCGAGCCGTTCTATTGTTCCCCACAGGCAGTGTGATAAGGAGTCGGGGTTTAGTAGATCGGGGGTCAGATAACAGAGCGAGAATCATACAAACGGCTGATAGGCGGCTGCCTGAAAACTTTATATTATGGGGCAAAAACTACAAGTGGGGTAGATATTTTTGAAAATGTATTTTTAATCAGATAAAAAAATGTTGCTGGGAGATCCACTTTAAGGAGCTGGGAATTTAAAGACGTCCGTGAATGGTGCAAAGAATCAAAGGAAAGGATTTATAAAGCAGTAACTACGTGACGGGGGGGGTTCTGCCGGTAAATACAATGAGATTTCCCAGGCTTCCCACCGCTCTATGACTTCCTCTCCGTCATAAAAAGACACAGAAGCCATAAAGCCCGGTGTGATGAGCCTCCGCGGGGCGGCAGGTTGGGGCCGTTCATCATAACATCCAGTTGGCCGCTGTGTGCGATCCGCTTAACAGCTGCTTCTCGTCACGTCGGCCCGGCTTGTTTTTCCTCGTTATCTTGGGAAACGCGCGGCAATCTCATCAATGTGTTTTCAGTCATTTCTCCGAGGTGATAGAGGCTGTTGTTTTTGGCCAATTTGTGCGAAGATACTGTAAAACAAAACGAGATGTGATGGGGCTGGACTCGGACATATACAAAAGATAATAAACGCACACAGCGCTAGATTCCCAGCCAAAATGCCCTTTTTTATGATTTTTTCCCCCAATGTATCAGTTTGATTTTATGTCCTATTAACCCGGCACTCGAAAACTCGAGTCAATTTATATATATATATATCTTTTTTAAATGAACTTTGTCATTAACTGAGCGGTTTTACCACAAATGCTTGATGATGTCATTTACTAAAGAACTAACTTTTCCTTTAACTTGAATTTTTTTTTATTTATTATCAAAATATAATGTACAGGGACAGAAAACGTATCAATAAAAAAAGAATGTTTGAAATCGACGGCTTTAAGCATGTCAGTTCACTAGTTATAAAAAGGGTACGTGAAATAGTAAGAGAAAAAGGAAAATAAGAATTGAAAAAAAAGGAAAGAATGAGAAAAAAAAACAGGTGAACGAATGAACAGGCTGCAGTCCCAGTTTTATGATATATTAATATTGTATCCTTAATCAGTCGTTGGTCTCGTCTTAGATTCAGGAGCCGTATGTCTATCTCATGCATGTTTAATACCCTCACTGTATTACCCTCTACCACTTCTGCTGGGAGGCAGATTAAATGTACACATTTGTAACAAAATGCAGCACTAGAATTCGGCTCATACCAATTTTTCCCGGGAAGTACTTTGCTAAAATGTTGCCTCCTTCTTAATATTTGATGGGAACACCTAATTATCATGTTACGTTAAAGAAGACGCTAATAGGTTGTTGCCATAGAAAATTAAAAAATCTTAATTTTTCTTTCCTCTTGTGAAAAATTAAAAATATTTGCAGCTTAGCATGCTAGACGGCGCAATTCATGTTTTGTGCAAGCAGAACAGCACCTGGTAGGGGTTAAAGTAACAATTAATAATGGCAAAAAAATATTTTTTCAAATAAACTCCTAAATTATTGGATATACATAAAGTTTTGCGAAGAAAAAAAAACTGGATGTGACAGAGAGCAGTGAGTTGCTAAAATATGAAAAAAATAAAAAATTTAAAAAAATTACCTTTATTTTCCACTTTAAAAATCAGAAAAAAAATGTTAAAAATGGGTCAAATCAAATATTTAATCTGTCGCCCTTTCCCTTCTTCTGTAGATGAAATAATTTTTATTTTAAAGTTCAGAGAAGCGAATTGCATTTATAAAAATGTTCCTAGAAGAACGTTGACTGTAAAAGCAGCGCTCCCCGTTCTCCGGCGATGATGGATGACTCGTAATATCCAAACCAGATATTTTTCATTTGGAGAAAACTTTTCCTGCATCGATATGTTTCCCGCGTTTCACGTATCCACAGACTCTCACCACTTAGAAGATAAAGCCTTTACTCATATTAAAACCGGTTCTCCAACAAAAGCCGAGTTTATCGGTGAAAATGTTTTACAGATACTTTTTGAAAAGTTGTGTAATTTTTATCGCCGGCTGTTACACCGGCTAGACAAACCTGGACAAAGCTGTTATTCACATACCTGGGAACTCTCTGGCTCTCCAGGGCCCCCTTCTTCGCACGAAGCGGGTAGGAGGTTCCGCTGAAGTCAGTGGTCAGTCCTGCCAATGTCAATGGGTCACATGCTATTTTTTGAGGGTAAGTGGGCGGGGCTTGCTGCAACACGTGACCCAGGAGTTTCCCTGCAGTGACCCGGAGAAGCGGTGCTTGACCTTATTATATTAGCTTAGTGCCCCTATTAGATTGCAAGCTCACAAGAGTAGGGAGGGCCCTCTTCTCGGAGCAGCAGGGCAAGGAGACAGGGACACAGAAGCGGACAGCGGAGAAGGTAGGGAGACATTGAGAGAGAGAGTGTGAGAGAGAGTGAAAGAGCGAGAGAGAGTGAATGAGGGTGAGTGACAACCAACATTCATCAGCAGTCACGTCGCGCAGGGCAGGTGAGTGCAAGATTAATTAACCTGTGAGTGGCTTTAGAACTCGTAAATATCAACTCGCTTCTCCAAGAGGTTGCAAGGTGACTTGCGAGTCCTCTTTCCTGCAAAAACATTTGAAAGAAAAAAATATATAAAAAAAGAAATGGGGGGGGGTCTTCAAGATCCCTTATTAACCATAGAGAGTGGCAGCAAAGGCCCCTGGGGGTGTATAGTCCCCATTTACAACCCCCATTACCTGAGGCCATGGAAGGCGACATGTTGGGGTTCATGCAGGATCCCCCGTAACTCCGTCTGTCTACTTAGTTCGCTGAGGAAGCGTGAACCACATTGTGATATCAAGCAACGTAAAGCACTGTATTTTTTGTGACTTTAGAGAAAGGGGGGGGTTTGACAGCAAATTAACATCACTTTTCTTTTATCTAAACTTTGCATTTATTCTGATAAATGCGTTCAATTCCGGTCTCAGTAAAAAATAAAATTATATTATCTGAAATCTTTTCTTTTTTTAACAGAATGATTAAATTGTTTAAAGTTTTTGCTGCTACTCTACAGTTTAACGAGAAAACATAAGTCAGCTGATCTAAGACGAGCCTCGCCGCTTTATAGCATTTTTACAAACGTTACTCGGCCGGGCAGAAAATACGTCAGTGCCGGACTCCGAAAAAAAATAAAAAGCAAGACCTGAATGATGAGACACTCGAAATGGCGAAAAATAGCACTTTCTAAAGTGCCAGGTTTTACCAGAAATGGCTGCGCACTTTGCTTTTGTTCGCGAATGCCAAGCGAAACGATAATTGAAGGCTTCGGAGAAAAGAAAGATCGTCCGCCGGTCAGAGTGAATGGACAACCCAAGAAAGAAGATATCACTCAGGGCAACAGATTACCAGGAGCTGATGAGATGGAGATTGCGGGGTACAGAAGTGCATCAAAGAGATGGTCAGGTTCTTCAACGGAACCTGACAATAAGGGGAATAAGAACTTGAGTTTTCAGCCAGCAGCCCCCCCCGGGGGAAATAAACTAAAATCTAAAAGCCGGATGTAGGAAGGGACTCTGGAGTGGACCATCACTGACCGTCGATATTGCATGATCAAGGCACTAGATACATTTGTGGGTCATGTTAAGGATGTAAGAATATAAATAATGACAGACACCGATTGGATTTTGAAAGGCCACAGTTTTATTTATGGTAAGTACTGTGTCGCGTAAAACTTTATTCAAACTTTTAAAACATACATTTCCTTAAACTTGTGTAACCTCCAATCTTAATGTATAAACCGCCAGATTTAACCCCATTTAAAACCAAGGAGGTTACAACCACCGACCGTGCTGCAACTAAGTGCCATAACATCGATCCCTCATCACAGGTAACTCACACAAACATGTTGCCGCGTACACCAACCACGAGCCGTAAAGCCGCACTAGCCCGTGGTGTAAACGAAAGCCCCCCCTTTCCCATGGGACCCTGCCCGTGGAAAAAAGGCCCACCATAACTCTCAATAACCACGGATTCCATACCTCGGATGAAAACCGCGACAATTTCACCTCGTACCATGAATAAACCAACCATAAAACCTGACGGGAACCTCAGTTCCCCCCCACACCAAATACCGGCAGAAAAAACACAGGAAGAGGACCATAGAAAAACGTCCCTATTTAAGGACCTCTTAACCCCACCCCCACCATAACCCTGACCTATAGGGAACTGGCCATAGGGTGATCATGCCCCACTAGCATGATCCAGGCCTGATCATGAGGCCCCTTCTTTCATTGTTGTGAATCCGGGGCCCACTGGAACAATGGCCGATGTCAGAAAAGGAGGAAAGTAGCCCAAGATGTCCAAGGTTAAAATCAGGCAGCAGCGCATTCTCCTGGGACCCTGAGCCATCGAGCTACCAGTCCTTCAGCAGAGGAAAAATTCCCTTTAATAAAGTTTTTGAAATGATTTATTCTCATTTAAAGTTACCAAATTCTATTATTTATTTATCTCTGAAAGGTTTTCTTTTTTTTCCCCAACATCTTTATTTCAGTCTGTACATTTTTTTTTTAGTTTGACAAAACTAACCAAATGCACACAAATCCAAACAATTTAAAAAGCACATTTTTAGAGGCTGCCCTATTTATAGATATTTGCATAACATTTAGAATAAGAATAATGTTTTTTTTTTAATACACATTATTGGGGTGTTTAGGGCTGTAGAACCCTGCGATCCCCTCATACCCCGCAAACATTCTGACCTCCTAGAAAAGAGGAGCTACAGGGGGCGAGAGAGGGGCATCAAAGGAGGAAAGTGGG
>VKOC01031306.1:0-10905 GCA_009364415.1 Spea multiplicata
CTCTCCTGCTGCCTCTCTCTCCTCTCCTGCTGCCTCCTTTTCCTCTCCTGCTGCCCCTGTTTTCTAAGAGCTCAGACTGTTTGCAGTGTATGAGGGGATCACAGGGTTCTACAGCCCCAAAAGCCCCGATAATCTGTATAAAATAGGTTTATAAATTAAAATATGTAAATAAAACGCTGCCCTGCTTGTCTTCCATTGGCTCCACAATGTCCTGAATGGAGCGCTGGCCCCCAGCCACGCCTCTAACTGCACCCCCTCAACCAAGTGTCTCTCCAGGGCCACCTGAATCATTGGGCAGTACGGGAACGGGACTTCTCGTCTTCCATTGGCTGCACAGTCTATTCGATACAGACGTTATATTATACGAGCATGGATCTCTTTCATGTCTTTCCGGTTCTCTTTCTGAATGATCTCGATGCCCCGATGGACGCAGGTCGCTGAATCACTCACCATTTCTATAAAATAACAGTTTCCCAATTTTCCGACTTCAAATACTTTATATTTTTGGTACTTGTCTCGCCATCGTCTGATAACATTAAAGGCAATCAGATTTGTTGACGTACTCAACATGGTCTAATGCATGTCAGCTCACAAAAAGTCATTTTAAAAAGTACATTTTCTATATCTTTGTAACTTAACGAGCCCCACTAAGCTCTTGAGTGCCAAACCGCTTCTGTTTTTTTTCAGTATGTGGAATAGCGATTTCGGAGGTGCTCTTCGGAATATCCCTTTGTATTAAGGTCCGAATATATCCCTTTTGGATAAAATGTTCCTTTTATGTCCGATGCGTCGATTATTCACATCCATTTAAAGTCAGGTCAGCCACGTTTAAAATAATTTTAAACTCCGAAATGGAATTTTTTGGTTTAGACAGATGGAACCTTTGACACACTTGATTAAAACGTTTCCGCTTGCCTAGGGGGAATGCCATTTTTGTTACTCTCCTTACTTCCTGTTGAGTAGAACAGCTTCCTGCTTGCGATAAGCCCCTTTTCTGGTGACGTTACAGAATCAGAATTAAGTGTAGCCATTTTGGGGACATTTTCCATATTTGGATACAATGTATGGCAATAAATTGATTTCAATGACTGTGTTATCCTGATTGGCTGCTACAAGCACGGAAGGCTTGTTTTGCTGCAGCTTCTACCTAAGGTAAGTAATTAACACTGGAGCTCTAGGCAAACCCTGTTAAGCATGAGATATTGGAGAAAAGAAGCCGAGAGGGGCTGTAAGGAGCGCCCCCTCCGGCCACCGTTGTAGTGACGCTCCTCCATGACTTTATAAATGACCCGGCTCTGTTACAAATCCTGGTTATACTTAGAAAGTAAGCAGACTTGGCATTTGTCTTTTTCAGAATCCCTCGCCTGGGAATTCTGATTTTCTAGTCACACCTGCCACCTCCGGTAAATAGCCGCGTTAAGTAAGATAAAGCACTCGGCCTTATCTCATACGGAGTCTCGGCCGTCTGATTTAGTTCACTTAAGCCAATCGATTCTCCTGGGGCTTTCGCTTTGTCACAATACTCTGTGTTTGTATTTCCAGGAATGAATCCGTGAATCAGAAGCAAAACCTACCAATAATTACTTTGGTTTGGCTGCCGTCACCCTGGACCCTTGCAAAGAGTGTTAGGTGGGCTGTGAAGGGCAGAGAGAACCCTTTCCTTGTTCCTCCATGCCTTCTACGTCGCCACGTCATAAATCACGTTCTTGCACCTGTACAATGTGTGCTCCGTCCCTCGCCAGCTCCACACATCAGAAAGCAGCCCATGTGTATAATTAACATGGTCTAGAAATAGTACACGCCGAAGAATTCATTACTTCTGTTGACTTGAATTCGTGCGATTATTATAAATAAAAGCTCCGAGCGTTTTAACTCGCGTTGGAGGAACTAGCTGTCGGATCCAGCCGGTTTTTTAAAAAAGATGCCATCTGAAAACCAGTCGTTGACTCGCCATGACCTCGTCTTCGCCCACATGTGGAGCTGCAGCTAAAGAAAGCTAGAATTCCAAGTTTTACTTTGCCGAGAGGGTGGAAAAGCTTCCCAGTAGACGTGGTAGAGGGTAATACAGTGAGGGGCCAATCTGAATGGGGAGAATCTGGCGTCAGATTCTGTCTCTGAGTTCTTCCAGCCCAAAACGTGCTAAGACGGACCAACCATTCGCACCCAACTAAGTCCACTTGACCCTAAACCAATACTCTATCCACCTTTCCTACCACGCTCCATGCAACGTGGCCGGTTCTGTTGACTTACAATGAATAACTGCCAACCCAAAGAGTTAATCTCTTCTCTTTAGGTCTTCCCGTCTTTCCATGAATCACCAGCCCCCACCCCCCCCACTACTGGGTCCTTCTCGCTTCCTTCAAACAGGTATAGGAAAAGACTTCTCCGCGGGGTGACACGAGCACAAAGCCCTCTTATAAAACGGTAAAATGCAAGGATTTCGAGATCATTTATAAGTCTCATTACTCCCTCCGCGGCGTACGCAGCTGGAAATTCAGTTGTGATGATTAAAAGGCAAATAATAATTTGCATCGGGGGGGGGGGGTTCCCTAGATGGCTGTAAATATTGCCACCGGCAGCGTCCCACTGGGAATAATATCTTCAGAGATGAACCTTTTGATTGATTCATTTTACAGGATATCAAGAGCCCATTGCCACGCTCCTCTTTGCTAACGTCACCATCCCAACCAAGGTTGGATCTTACCTATGAAAACGGACAAGATGCTCTTCACCGCTCCATTTAGAAAAAAAAAAAGTAGAAAATAAATGAGTCGCTGTCACTTTAAATCTATAATTTACGCTCCGAAAGAGCGTTTGAAGCTGAGCTAAAAATATTTCTAGATACATTCGTCCTTTCTTGCTGTAAGACATATCAATCATTTCAAAGGCGGATAAATATTTCTTATTCCCGTTTCTAGACGTTGGGTGGTTGAGGCTGAGTTGTTACGTTCAGTCCAGCTAGGTTGTCCCTCGTCTGCTGTGATTGATAGACGTCCGCATAAACACGTGCGCTTTATTAGGTTTTTAAAGCAGGAAACACGTTTTTAATTTAAAGGAGAGATCTATCAAGAATTGGGCAAAGCCGGCGTGAAACGCGACAGCAGGGTCCCCTTCCCATACCTCCCCGACGTAGTCTATATTGCCTGTTATTCTATTCAGGCACATTCAAGAGGTCATCGGTTTGCCCCTTTGGTCCTTAATTCCATGATGTCATACTCTACACAGATTTCCATGGATTTGCACGTGCCGTCTGGGTCTATGTGCCTTTTAAAAGAGTTGATTTGATGATGATGTCATAAAGCTATCATTTTACATGAAATATCGATAATGTGGGACTACAAGTGGCAGCCTCTTGAAGACCATTAGGTGGTCATCTTGTCGATTATTGTGTTCTCGGTTGAGCGTCTCTCATCCCCCTTTTGAATTTGAGTTCTGGACTCAAGACATGATACCAGCTACACAGGACCTGTGAGGACCAGAGAGTTCTAGGACTTATGTTTGATTTAGTTCTATTTCTTGCTCAGAGGAACATGGTTTGGAATTTTGGCCATAGTGCCACGTTGATGAATGACAAGGCCTTCTTCCCTTCTAGACAATTTACTAAACTGGTCTACATCTTAGGTAGGTGACCACACCGTGATCCCATTGTCCATTTATCCATCAAAAGAGTCATGAAGGATACATTTGGACCATTTGCCAGCCAGCTAAACATCAGAGGTTTCTTGAAATAAGTTGTGGAGGTCGTCTTGGAGTTCTGCCACCGACCCTTACTGGACCTTATCCCGAGCACAGTCAGCGAGCTGAGCCAATTCCTGTTGATTCTAGTCTGATTTTAATCTACTTTGAAACTATTTAGTCAGTAACTACCTTCAAAAGTTTAATGTTCGATATGGATATACCCTTCCTACCAAGTCAGAGCGTCACCACGCAATGTTCTTCTAAGCAGGGTCTGGCGTTTTGCCCTCCTGCGCCTATCGTTGCCTCGCGACTCCCATAATGCCGTGTATAATGAGCACCAGTCATCACGCGCCCAGTAATTCCACCCCAGGACTAGGCGGAGGTGAAACAGGTTCAATTCCATCAAGAAAACATGGATATTAAAGATGCAAAACCCTCTTATCCTTTAAGGCTATACCTTGACAGCTACAATCGCACAGCTCTGGATGAGATCTCTGCGGAGGGAGCTTCTCGCTCCATGTGGAAGAGAAATCCCCATGGGGGCAAAATGGCGAAGCCTTGTTATAAACCCTTTAATTGCGAGATTTCAATACAATTTGTCTTTCTTATTACCTGCTCTGCAGAGCTCACGACAGGTGGGGAAACATCTGGATGCGGGATGATTTGTTTGCAAATGAAAGGGAGTCTTTCCATCTGCTGTAATACAGGGGTATTTGTGTGCAAATTTCTCAAGAAGCTGCTAAACGCTTAGTACCCAAAACCGGTGATTTTAACATAAAGGAGGAAATAATGGGGAATAGTTTGTTAGGTCGGTATTAATGACTGGAGGAAACATACATAATCGTTAAGTTAGATACTTTGTATCAAGACCAAGGTCACCATCTGGGGGTAGAACCAGTACCTGTGTGTGGGACCAGGGCAAGAAGGCTGTCCAGGTCTCCCTAATCTGCCAGAGACCCTATAATTGTGGTCTGGAACCTGGGACTGGGCCCTTATGAGCTTTGAGACCCAGGTTTTGCATTGTGGTGGCCACATTGCCAGCATTGGACTAGGGGCAGCGGGAGGAACATGGAGTAGTTGCTAGAGCATGGGGTGAGACAGAACGGGGGGGCTTGTCTTTAGATTTGTACTGAACCCCATGATTTTTGATGGTGGACCTGATGAAGGAGGTGACATCAAACTTAGACCCAAAATGTTTCCATCCAAAGAGTTCCTCCAAACCATGCAAGGGTTCTCCAGTTTTGCTTTTAAAGTTTATGGAAATTCTGTAAAACAAAGGGATTCCTCCATCAGTTAAACTCTCGGACGTGAAAGGGCCAGACCCACAGCTGTCAACAGAATTACAGATTACGAGGTTTCGTCGTTTAATGATTTATTTGGTTTTACATTTTCACAAGTTCTTTAAAATAAAATCTGACAAAAAAAATTCCCTGATTTTGTAAAGAAAACCTAACCGTAGAGTTAATCATGGCTTCCATTAAATGCACCAGAAATATACATTTAATAGCACACAGTCCAGCACAATGGGTTATGGGTATGCGTGAGATGCATTGTGGGTAAACTGTGGCCCCATCACGGGAACAGTGAGACTGGTGGCTGGTGGCTTATGTGGGTTCTTCAAAGAACTACTATACTTAAGAAATTAAAGTTATTCAAGAAGACCTGATTTTTTCCATCAAGGTTGGGACTCATCACTTGCAGAACCGAATGCTGGAAAAAAAACCAAAAAACATTCCTTGTGGGAACCGTAACTCATCAAGATGTCTAAGAAGAGCACTAAGCCAAGACATACAAAGAAAACCAACAAGTGGGCTTGGTAAAATATCACCAAATCAGTTTAAAATGTGAAGGAACCATCTAAGAAGATTTGACCCAGATCCTTGAATTGAAGGGGGTTCTCATGATGATTGCCAAGGTTCCTTCTGATTCCAAATGGATTTGGTGACACTTTACCAGTCCCGCTCATTGGCTTTCATTCTACGTCTTAACTTAGTGCTCTTCTTGAAGACATCTCGACGGGCTACGGTTTCCACGAGGAATGGTTTGTTTCCCCAGCATTGGGTTCTCCAAGTGGCGAGTCCCGACCTCGAGCTGTTCAAAGGTTAGTGTTGTGAAGGGTCAGCTGATTCCGACGGTCGCGAGTATGAGAGCGGCAAAGAACAAGACCTGTTACCTGTGCTGTTCTTACCTGTGCTTCATGCTTCCAAACCTTCAAAAAACGTATTGGATAAATGGCGGCAGGAATCAGGAGGTAGCTAAGCGGGGGGGGGCTCTGAAAAACCCTGCATAATGGCTTCCAGAAAAGAAATGTTGATACATTAAGTTCTAAAAATCGTAAACTATTACTGTTATTACTGTTCAGGATCCCCTTAAAATGGTGTTTCGATTCTGCGATGCTTGAGTATGAGACATAGGACAGGATTGTTGTCAATACTGACCAAAAGATCGATTTTTTACTAAAAATGTTTCTTTCTCTACAAATGGATACAAACATAAACATTTATTCAGCAGTGATGTCATAGTTCCCACCCTCCCGTAATGTTCTCGTCCGCGGTGGAAAGTTTCGCCTGAGATGTTTTGTGCATGGTCCAAGGTCATCTGTATCAATTGCCCAAAATATTATTGTTGCCCCATCGGGTATCCGAAAACAAGACGAGGGAGGCAGATTGTTTTTGGGTGCAAGAGATGTGTAGCTGTTTCTTCTGGTCTGTAGGAGATCGTATGGTGGCTTCTTTCTTCTCTGGCGCCGCCATGTTGATTGAGACCCATGGTATGAGGTAGAGCGAATGGTTCCTCGGAGAAGATGCCCCCCGACGGCAACATTCGTAGAGATAGACAGGGGGTGTTTTCTGGAAAAGAGACAATGTGGGTTAGCAAGGCGGTCTTACGTTTCTTTACGTAGAGGAAGAAGGGTAAGGATGAGGGCAGAATGTTGTTGAATGGAGGAGGACGGGGAAAGGACATCAGGTGACTGAAAGAGAGAAGGGCACTGAGAAGGAGTAAGAAGGGCAGGATGAATGGGACATGCGAGAGAATGGAGGACAGAGAGAAGGGCAGGAGCCGGTTTAGAAGAAAGGAATGACGACAGACAAACTGGTGAGATAAGGAAGAGCCCTCCACCCGACCCCTCTTGGGACCCCCTTGTGTGTCCCCTTCTCTAACATCTCTGTTTAGCAGGCATGGCGAGCCGCTTCCAGGATGCGTCAGCCTTCTGAATATTTCATGACTCCCCTTCATACCGCTTTGGATTAACGAGCCTTTGGGGTCAATGTGATCGGTTTGTCCTTTCTCCCCCCCCCCCATCACCCCCTTCTAACTCATCGAGCACCTGCAGAAATTAACCCCTTTTTTTTTTTTTTTAAATGGCCACCCGAGACAGCGACGCCTCTATGAGGCTCTCAGCGGGGTCTCGGGACTCGGGGGCCGGTGCCGTCATCGTCCGGTTCTTGCATCGTCGCATCTATTTCGGGAATCCTCCGTCTGCGGAATGCGGCATTGGCCGGTCCGGCCCCTCTGGGCTGGCGGTCAATGCATCAAAATATCTGCATCCATGGTAATAAACACGACGACGGGAGAGACGGCACCTCTGTGTGTCCTGCAGCAGAGGTGATTATATATTTATTATATATATACTCATAACGTAAGGATCTACGAGCTCCGAGCCGGCCGGGACTTCCACTGCAATGCAGCGATTCTCAGACAATAGACGTAGAACGCGTTATACAAATCCTATGACAGCCAGCCAGCCAGCCGTCAAACATTACGGATGAGCCATCACCCTCAGCCATAGGACAAGGTCTGGTTCGGATTTCTATACATTGCAATAAAATATCGCTGGGAAATGTATAGATCAACAGCATACAGAAGTCTTCTGCACGTCTGCCCCCCCCATTGCATCATGGGAAGAGCACTCGGGTTTTATTCTAATATCACATTGTATCTATACCTTCGTCAGGAAATTAGCTGGTCGGGTATTTCTGTAAAATAGCCATAATTTAGATATAAAGTGCAAATTTGTAGGGAAAAATATTGACATTGTGACATCACAATGCACCCTCATATGCTAATTGCAGCAGGTCATTTGCATATTGGGCTACATCTGAATTTTATACCCCAAAAACTACAAGACCCAAGTTTTTTTTTTTTTTTAATGTATAGATTTGTTTGGAATTCTGATAAATAATCGTTGAGATTTGGGAAAGAGCCAATCAAAAGACGCCTAGCATATTCCGAGGGGGTATTTGGGAATATGAAAAACAAAGATGTTTTTTTGGCGTCCTCAAAATAAAAATAAAAACAAACGAAATTTTGGGTTATTTCAGAAGCGTTGGGACCGTTCCAGTCCCAATTAATAATTATCGTGATTGACCCTGTTTAATAGGCTAATTACGTTAATTGAGGCTGCAGAGCCGGCGGATAATTTCCCCGCTGTCATTAAATTATACAGAATGAGTGTTTTTGAAAAATTCTTTCTTAAATGAACGCCTTTTCCGGGGTTCTTAATTCTATTTAATGCCTTTCCTCCGTGATGTTTTTTGGAGACATTAAAGTGCTCCCCCCCCCCCATTTTCTCCCAACCGGTCGTTTTTATCTGCCATACCGGATATGATAATGATATTCACCATGGTCAATTAAAGGGTAATTTTATATATATTTAAAAGTAAAGTAAAAGTACCCCCCCCCATTACTCCTCCTCCTCCTTAATATTCTCCAATAGAAACCCAGATCGGCCCCAACCGGCCCCCGTCTAGACTCAAACCTTAATCGGTCGTCGGTCTCGTCTTAGATTCAGGAGCCGTATGTCTATCCCATGCATGTTTAATACCCCCTCACTGTATTACCCTCTACCACCTCTGCTGGGAGGCTGCTCCACTTATCTACCACTCTCTCTTCCTCATATTTAATGCCAAAAAACGAAAAGAAAGTCGATGCTCGAACACCCGTTTGCATCACCTGTCCAGTAAGTGGTGGGGTTGCCGGGTTCCTGAAGTACTTATATTTATATTGATATATCCAGGGATTATGGGTGGGGTATAATAGGTACCCCCAAACGACGTTATCACCCCTCTGTCCCTGCACCAGAACACTTTACTTTGACGTGCAGAAAATCTGTTTTTCTAACCCGAACACAGCAGCGGGGGGGAAATAACGTCTCTGCTGGGCTGCCATCCCCAGCGACATAAACTCTAAAAGCTCATTGGTGGAAAGGGGGGGTTAAGATGCATAAAATCCCTTTAGATTTATTATCGATCGAAAAAGGATGCGAAGCGAGTGAGAAAAAGCCGAGGCGATTATTTACCGCCCTATAAAAATCCTTTTTAACTGATTTGACAACCTTGAGCGATCGCCTACCCGGGGAGGAAAAAAAGGACAGCGCTTCTCAGAACTAATGCATGAAGCGAGGTGTACTGGGCTCTGATTTACATAGCGCTGTCATACTCCACAGCGCTGTACAACGGGACGTTTATTAACCTCGATACATTCAGAGCAAAGAACAAAGTATCAATTTCTGCCGCATTCCAATCACGGGGATTGCTTTAAGGGGTGTGGTTGTGGGCGTGGCTGGGAGGCGGGGCTTTAATAAGACTATATATAGCTGTGACTTTTTGCCCTATTGATAGTCGCTCATCTGAGTAAAAGCCGAATAAAACCAATGTATTTTATTTATAAACAAATGATTGTGAAACAATAATAAAAAAATATTTATATTTACATAAAAAATCACCCTGGGCTGCCAATCTGGCTGATGTCGCCCTATAGATTGCGTCCTGCAGCAGCCTCCCAGCAGAGGTGGTAGGGTTGAGTCTTTACAGCAGGAGAAACGGGCGACTAGACGGGGGCCGGATGGGGGCCGATCTGCTGGCACTTTCATAACGATACATAAACTCGCATATGAAACGTTCTCTGTTGCCGTGGCGATACCCTGTGTTTATGTCATAGAAGTAGGTGATTTGCCGTTCCGGGCATCGTTAGGGCCGCACGGCTAACGGACGCAAACATGGTAACGAGGACTCGCTCGTTACACCAGAGCTATTTATAGAACTATAGGGGAGGAAAGGGTTAATGGAAAGGCGCAGCGCTGCGGTGGGAACCTCCAGCGGGGAAAGGAGTTTCAGCTCAAAAAAAAAAAAAAACCTCGGCGGAGATAGAATACAGATACGTAGAAGGAACCCAGAAAGGATCCCGCTGTTTAAAGCTAGCATTTTATTTACATAATTTAACTTAAAAATGAGTTCATGATACCCAGCAACAGGATCGGCCAAAACACGCTCAATTAGATAAGTAAGGAGGGTTTACTGTACTGAGAAGGTAGTAGATAAGTGGAGCAGCCTCCCAGCAGAAGTGGTAGAGGGTAATACAGTGAGGGTGTTAAACATGCATGGGATAGACATACGGCTCCTGAATCTAAGACGAGACCAATGACTGATTAAGGTTTGAGTCTTTACATCGGGAGAAGCGGGCGACTAGACGGGGGCCGGATGGGGCCGATCTGCCGGCAAACTTTGTATAGACTCTCATTACCGGTATAGGAGGCAAACTTAGGGTTCGTGTCTAATTTTCTCTCTGCAGACAGCACGTCGTGGGCGCGGATATTCACTCTGCCCACACACCGGCATCCGAGCACCGACGGCGCGCAGAGAGATGCAACATTTAACCCGCGCGGTTCCCTGCACCATGTACAGGTGAAAAGCTCGCCATTTCCTTTTCTAACCAGGACACCTAAAGATAATCTTCGCTTTAAGAGGTGGGGTTAATAGAAACACTAAGGGGTTAGATATGGTAGATACGTGGAACAGCCTCCCAGCAGAAGTGGTAGAGGGTAATACAGTGAGGGTGTTAAACATGCATGGGATAGACATAACGGCTCCTGAATCTAAGGACTGAGACAACGAGTTAAGGTTTGAGTCGTTACAGCCAACGGGCGACGTAGAGGGCGGATGGGGGCCGATGTTTTTATATAAATAAGCCATATTTATACAGATCAATCCGGCTGGAAAGCACTAACTGCGGAGCAATCGCCATGGCAGCTGCTCCAAATATAGAAGGTTTCCTTATCGATAAGTATGAGCCGTTACCGACCCCGTCCTCCGATCACCGCCGGGTACCGAGCCCAGAGTAAGTGGAACGGCCCCTTTAATTCTTCCGGAACTAAACGTTAGACGAATCATCGTGATCTCTGCCCAAAAACCTTCCCGGAAATAAACCCGAAAAGTTTGACTCATTTAT
>VKOC01031307.1:0-19873 GCA_009364415.1 Spea multiplicata
CCTCTCCTCCGTGGAGGCTGCTGCGGAGGTGGCCGTGCATTGGAGGGGGGTCTCCCTCTCCTCCGTGGTGGCTGCTGCGGAGGTGGCCGTGTGTTGGAGGGAGGTCTCCCTCTCCTCCGTGGTGGCTGCTGTGGAGGTAATCGTGCGTTGGAGGGGGGTCTCCCTCTCCTCCGCGGCGGCTGTTGCGGCAACGTGGGAACCGAGGACAGGTGAGTAACAGAATCATCCCTAAATATGAAATATTTCCTCAAAATAGCATTTTGCATCCAAATTCATGTAATTGTAAAAAAACAAACAAAAAACCTAACTACAAAATTTACAAATATACAAAACAGCTACTAACAAAAATAAATAAATGTTAATATACTCTGATATAAGATGGTAATTAAACATATTTTTATCATAGTTTACAAAGCATCCAACATGCTTTTGTAGATTTAGGTACACTGTGTATTGCTTATTGTAGAAATTGTAGGGTAGGCATATTGTGCGTTGGTTATTATGCAATTCATAGGGGGAACATGCAATTAGATTTTTTAATGTTTATTCTGATTTATTTAGCATGAACACTGCATTTCATTTATTTATAGAGCAAGAGCAGATTACACAGATCTATTACAAAAGTATGAAATTGAAAATTAACAATAATATCAAAGCAGACAATATATGAAATTGTCAATAACTAACACACGAGAAGGCATACCGGTACAATGTTCTACAGCTATAATAGTCACAGTAATGTATAGAGAAATTGCAGGAAATGTGTTTGTACATTGAATTATGTAAGTAAGATACATTAATTTACTTTAAAATGCCCTATTAATGAGAAGAAAGCCTTACCCCTGGTCAATCCCCGAATCACTTTACCGGAAATACAAGGCCACAATATAAAAATAATACATTATTTCTCAATTAACCATATTATAAATAACCATTACAAATACTTACATTCTAATTTGTAATAAATGTATTTAAGAATGTATTTGTCCAATTAAAATCTAAAATAATATCCAAAATAAAGCTGTAGTGGGATTATTTAAAAAATACCTGTATATAAAAAAACTGATTCAAAGTTTAAAGATATATTATAAAAAATGCTCTCTCCATCATACAAAACTGATTTTTTCGAACATATACAAAAAAATAAAAATGTATGAGATCATAGCATGAATATATATCTAATACCTAATTTGTTATTTTTATGTAAAAGAAAATAGTCAAAGCTTTATCCTGTTTCTTCATTTCCTCTATTCTGGGATTACATCTGCTTCCCAGAGGAGGCTTTCTGCACACCAGTCTCAAAACAAGATCTCTTTCATCTTTAAAACAAAACCCTGAAGTCTTAGTTCACTTGAAAGATAAATTTGTCTGTCACATCATTTCAAAGATAAGGTGCATCAGTCCTCAGAGATATAAATTGGAAACACTGAAATCTAGAAAAAGTAGTTTGTAAAGACTAAACCTTAAGTGCTTACTTTTGACTTTTACATCTAGGAAAATAATAACTCAGAAGGAAATCATCAATACTTAGACATCTGAATGCATAACTGATATCCTAACCATAACATACCTGGAACAAATATATGTAAACTAGAGTATCATACTCACATGAGTAGTGACCCACAGAAGATCATATGGATTCATATAATGCTTACATATGGTATAAATGAAACCAAATTCAATTTATCTCGTTGTAAGAAATCTATACATTAGATGTGCAGACTTTCAGATCATGTTCAATGGTTTAATCTACATAAGTCATAAATACATACAAATGAGTGTAGGCCTTAAAAAAACAAACTTGGTTCTCGTTCCCTCCCAACCCCACTTTATTGCTTGAGAGTAAACATATAAGTATGCAAAATTGTCCATAAAAAAAAGAAGAGACATCTGAGGTCCCTTAAGCCAACTTAAAAAAATGCAGTAATATAAAATATATATTTTAGCAATTATTAGTGATCTAAAGGCTCATAAATAAGTGATCACATAACAAGTTATCAGCTTAAAATTTTATAAGTTAAAAACTATATTGTACAAAAAAATAAAAAAATGTAATACCTATTGGACCAGTTATAAGTAACAACTATAGAGAGTAGATTGTGTAGAGAGAGGAGATTGTGAGAGGGAGGGCTTGGTATATGCCGGAAAGTGCAATAAAGTGATAAAAGAATGCCTACACCATCACCCTTTCTACTATCAGTCCTAGGAGTATGGCTGAAGTGTAATCCTCCGATAGGAGGGAGGGGATCCATGTTTCAGTAAGTACTAGGAGGTTGAAAGCATGGGAAAGAAATAGGTCATGTATACTAGTGAGTTTGTTGCATACAGAGCAGGCATTCCCCGGGGCACAGTTGAAGACAGGAGGAAGCTTATGGTTAGAGATGATAGGAATGAGATTAGGTTGCGCATGTTGGTTGAGTTTAATGGTAGACTGTAGGGAACAGAGTAAATATGTTGGGGACCAGAAGTAGCAGAGGTGTGAACAAGAGTAACAGTGCAGATACAGACAGGCTTCACATGTAAAGGTTTATTGTTGAGGTACAGGGAGAGGTGGAGAAATACAGAGTGAAAAAATGTGTAATAGTCTAATAGGGTGTAGTGGGGAATGAAGGATGCAAAGAGTTGGTGCTCTCTATTGGCATGTGTAAATAGGTCAAGTGACTAACTGTCTATATATTAAGACAACAAAGGGTCAGGAAGGGAGGGCAATTATTTCCGTTGTTGTGGGGAAGATGGAGGAGTGTATTGCGGGCTTTGAGTACTGTAATCTTTTTTACATAACAAAATAGCTAAAATACAGTATATTTACCCCTAATGATAAAGTGGTCATATATATATATATATATATATATATATAAATATATATATACAAAACAGAGAATCCACAGAAATGTGTAGGAATATGTGCTCAATTATTTTAAACAAATTCAGTGAAAAAATGACATTGTCCCTTCTGTGTTTTCCCTTGACTTATTTTAATGATCATAGCTCAGATTCTTGTACTTAAATGTTACCACTGGTCATGCTTTCCAGATAGCTACTCAAGCTGGAAAATAATTATTATTTTGTTCAAGTTGGCACTTAGGAGTTGTAAAGCCTTTGGTTTTCTATGATAAAAGTCAGCTCGTCTGTATGCAAAATCACACTACCCGTTAATCTATAAGCCCTCTTGCACACACTGTTACTCCCGAGAAAAACATTTAAAAGCTTTCTAAAGGCCAAATAATATAGTCATGTTTTGCCTTGAGTATGTATAACTTTAACTTCATATAATAAAAAATATTCTTTTTGAATGCAACACGTCTAAAACATGACTTGATCAGAAACACAGACAATATTATTATTTGACAATATCTGTTGAGTTCCTAGACATCTTACTGGCTACTGTTGATCTTTTTTATTTTTAAACAAATGTAATACAAGCTTAACCCCTTAAGGACCAGGCTGTGTTTTACCTTTTGTTCTCTTTGGAACTGAGGCTGTTTTAACACTTTTGCGGTGCTCGTGTTTAGATGTAATTTTCTCCTCACTCATTTAGTGTACCCACACAAGTTTTGTGTTGTTTTTTTTAGGACAAGAAGGGCTTTCTTTGGATACCATTTGTTTAAACATATTATCGAATTTCCCATAATAAAATATGATGAAAATTAGAAAAAAACCCAAATTTTGTGACTTTTACCCGAAAAATATTTTACTCATCCAAAAAAGCTAAGGAAAAACCTGCTAAACAGATTCTACTATTCATCCTGAGTTTATAAATACCCAATGTTTTTTTACTTTTTTCTGCAAGTTATTGGGCAATAAGTACAAGTAGGGTTTTGCTATTTAAAAAACATTTTTTTCCAAAGCTGGCCATTCTGTCCCATGTGCTATGGCCAAGCTGGCCAATGCAGTTTACTCAATAAAATGATATATTTTTGAAAACTAGACACCCCAAGGTATTTCAAATGGTAGTATTTTAACCCATTTCATGCATGAGATGCTACCACCAGCCAGTATTTTTTTTTGTATTTTTTTTCCACACAAATTGTACTTCGGGTATAAATTTATAGCTCCAGGTATACATCGCTATCAAACAACACCCCAGTGTGTGTTCAGCAACATCTCCCAAGTACAGTGATACCACCCATGCATGGGTTTGTCTGGCGTTTGGGGTTAAAATGCCACATTTGGGAAGTGTGCGTTTTTCCCCCTATTTTGGTCAGTCTGTGCCTATGCCCTATCTTTGACCCTGGTCACTCCAATTTACATCCTCAAACCATTCATTTTTTTAAAAAAAAAATAGACACCCCTTGGGTATTTGAAATGCTTTTACTTTAACTCTTTCCATGTCAAGATTTTTTCTGAAGATACAGTGCTAATTTTAGCATTTTTATTTTTATTATTTTTGGACTCTTTTTTACATTTTGCTGGAGCTGGTTGGTTCCTCTGATGCATAGTAATTTATAAACTACAAAAGTACTATAAAGCTGTTTTTTGTGACAAGGTTTGCAATGGGAAACATTTTTTTGGGACAATGTTCGCAATGGGAAACTGTTTTGGACAAGGTTGGCAATGGGAAGCTGTTGTTTGTGGGGGCAAGGTTGGTACTTGGGAGCTTTTTTTGGGACAATGTTGGCAATGGGAAACTGTTTTAGACAAGGTTGGCGATGTGAAGCTGTTTTTTGGAGGGACAAGGTTGTTTAGTGACAAAGATAACTATCCTATAGCCATCTTTGTCACTAAATACCTTCCCAGCCTCCCATTGCCAACCCTGTCCCCAGTTTGGCAACTTACCTGACTGAAGACTTTGCTTAATTCTTTCAGTCCTCCACGCGCCTTGGCACCTTGCTGGGTTCCTGCTGCCAAAGTGGCTCTACCCATGAAAATCATTGAGCGGGACTGGCGCCACTCACAAAAGTTATTGAGTGTCGCTGGCTGGCTCAATTCTCTTTCCTTCTTAAAATGCCACCCCAAGATCCAAGTCTACGGAGAGCTCTCAATCTGGGTCAATGCATTGTCCCAGATTGAAGCTGCTCAGGACACGGGACCTGAGAAATTTACCCCATCAAACCATATATTTTTGGGGTAAATTTGATGAAAGGAGAAAATTACATCTAAACAGGAGCACCACAAAAGTGTTCCCAAGTGTACAAAAGGTAAAACACAGCCTGGTCCTCAAGGAGTTAAACAGATTTAGGGGATGTCTTTAATAATATTGCTAATTGACACTATTACAGAACATCCTTGCTATCATATTTAACATTAATGAAAGGATTTTAGTATTATTGTGGTCCATTTTCTGTTTTCTGTGTAGATCTGCACTGTGTAGATCATATTGAATTGCTTCTTTCAGCCAAACCATCAGAACAAGGAAGAGTAAGAGCCCCTCTTGTCCATTTCTAAGGACAAAAGAATCCCTGCAAGCTCTCCTTGCCCCAAGCCAGGCAAGCCTTGAGGGCAACCCTACTTTGTTGACCTAGGCTAGTACACTACTGGCCACAACAGTCCATCAGTCCAATATGTGGTCTTAATTTACTTTCACTGAATGTTTCTCTGAATGCAGTATTAGACTTATCAGAATTGTACAAATCGAAATTTTGATGAAATCCCAAAATAATTCATAAGAATTCCCAAAAATGAAGAGGATCCCCCAATGAAACAAAGGAAGTGAAGTTGGGGGAAGTGGTTTAAATTGTTGGTTCTTTCACTCTCATCCACTCTCATTCATGCTCTCATTCATCACACCGTCTCCCTCGATTTTTCACCCTCATTTGCCTAACCCCCCCCCATTTGCACCCAAAATAGGCAAGTAAGGGATTTTTTTGTCTGAAAATCTATGGACCAAAAACAAAACAAAAAAATTGTCCAAATTGTTCTTTGTCTATTTCACAAGTCTATACAGTACGCACAGAACTATTTAATGCTCCTGACTAAAATGCAAAACAATTTCCAAATATTTCTGATGATATTGTACAATAAGTGATGTGCAAACGGGTAGCAGTGGATTTGACAGTCAAGATGGGACTTGTAAGTGAGGTTTGAGGGTGCATAGTAATGTGTAAGTAATGCAGGAGCATTAGTGTGGTTGACATCTTATGGTACATAATAGATTTGTGCCCTCAGATTCATACAAATTTCTTTTTTAAAGAAAATACCTTCGGGAGGCCTGGTTCATAGAGAAGCAGATGAAAAAAGAACACAGGAAGATGTGGACAAAGAAAGAAACTGAGCTGAGTGTGAGTGAAAAAACAACATAAATTCTGAATTGTTTCATGTGGGTCCATCATCACTTTCAGACATTGGTTCAAATTGATGAAATTGGCAAATTTAATTAAAATTAAAATTTGAATAAAATCAAAATGCACAAGTCTAGTTGATACATATATTGGAACTTAATTTATTCCCTATAAGGGAGATGAATAAGTGACAACCAACACTGCAAGATTACAAGAAAGCAAAAAAAAATAAAATAAAAAAAATATATAATCTTGTTAAAAAAACAGATTTGTGCTTTAGTTTACATAATAGACTGTGTCAATTTTTAATTTATGTCAATGACTAGACTAGTTAAAGCAAACATTTTTTTAAGACATCGGAGTAGAAACAGAAAAAGTTTTTAAAAAAGATATGTTAAAGTAATCTAACAAATAAATTAGCATTAAAATGTCAAACATAAAAAAATGTGATTCTGGTATTATGACAAAATGTTTGCTTACTCATGCATCACAATCCTTGTAACGCTTGACATTTAAAGGTAGATTATTGAAGTAAGTTGTCATATTCACACTATGTTACAACAATGAACAATATTTCACTGTTAGGAAGCATTCTCATGAGTCATGGTTCTTCAGTCCTTAAGAAAAACATTTGCAGTGGATTGTGAGGGTAAAACCTAATTTGTTTGTAAATGTACATGATTGTTAAATGTTAATATTTTGTTGTAAAAACTTAGTGAAAAAAAAAAAAATATATATATAATATATATTTATATATATATATATAGTATGCAAGGAAATATGAATACATTCTACTACTATTTTGCCCGCAAATGGTTTTTTTTTTTTTTTTTTTTTTTTAATAAAAAGGGTTTCCAGTTCTTCTTTAAAAGCAAGCTGTCGCTTTATCCCTGTCCTTTGGCATTGAGTGGATAGTGATTTCATTTTTTTTTTTATTCTTCATTGGCAGGAGAAAGCACAGTCAAGCAGTTTCACAGCAAATGTGCATTACAACATCAATTGACCATATCTAAATAGTTATAACAGCATTATAACAAAGTTATTATGAATGGTAGCTCAATAAAATACATTTGGTACACCCCGATGCAGTCCAATACATCTGTAGGGTGATAAAACCAGGTCAGATTAACTATTTTATTATATTAACACAAAACATCATAGCAATTGAAACTTTGAACACAGTACATCATAGCAGTTGAAATTTTCTATGCCAGAACTCCCCGGGCCACCCCAAAACTCAGAAGGCAGTACCACTATGTAGCGTTAAATGCTTTAAACATTGACAGTCGTGTAGCTTTATCTATGGTTGGCACTTGTAGAGACCAGCAGGTGACAAAATGTTTGACTCTGCAAACTTCTTTGTGGAGAATGAATTCTAACCAATCCATACAAAATATGAATTGCAGGTGGGATCGAGGGTGTGGAGAGATCCACTGTGACAATATAACACGTTTACCAACAGCTGATAGAATGTGAAGAAGCGTCTTAGCTTAGGAAGGTGCAACATAGCCACAGGACCAGAGGCAATGAAGGTGGTCGACATCAGGTAAATGTCATTTCAGACAGAATGAGTGGCCAGCAGGGCCAAGTCCCGTTGTAACCCTGTTTTGCTTGGGGGGAAAAGTGCTTCAGTGCGTATTAATGGTTCAAAAAAAAAAGGTCAGAGTGGACATCCATGACAAGTGCCTCTCCCCAGGGGAAACCAGTGTTTATATTGTTCCCCGTGACTTGGGCTGAAGGGTATTATCTTACTGTCTTATTATATATTATTCTTGATCTTCATTAATAAATATTGGTAACAAAACTAGCCATTGTGCGTACATTGTGACTGTCCTTCAGTTGCTTACTGTCCTTCCCTTTTTCAGATCATATCAGTTTTGAAACCATCCGAATTATGTAGAATGCTATGCTGTGTTAGAATGTATATGTATATATTAGACTTGTGCATTAGTTTTCGGACGAATGAGTTTTCGTTCCGAATTTTGCAGTTTCCTCCAAATGCAAATTTGTCCAAATGCAACAATGGACGAAAGAAAAAAAAACCCCGAAAACATGCAATACAAAAATCATTGTCCGTCCATCCATTCATTCTGTTTGTGTGGCCGCCATTTTAACTACACTAAGAGGAGGAGAATCTTGCCATTTTTCTTGAGGAAGGACATTGAATGAGGTGATCTTTGTTTGTCCAATCAGTTGACTCCTTTCACATCATACTATGAGCTTGTCCAATTGCTGTGCTGCATCTTTCAAAGAAAAAAAGCTGTCTAGTAGAGCCTATAAAGCAGCAGAGCAGGCAGGGGGATCCGTTTGATTCACTGTGACTGCTTAATGTGACACTGGTGTGCTGAATCTGAGCATTTACAGAGTGAGAACTTGGTGAGCTTTAGCCTGCCACTTCACACAATGTCTAATTTAAAAGGATTTTTTTCAGTGCTTCTGTCAGCTGTGTATTCTTGTGCTAGTGCTGTTAAGCTGACCTTTATGCCTCACGGTGCCTGGCTGGCATTTCAGTACCCTGGCCTGTCTTCCCTGTTTTTCTAAATTATTTTTTTAGAATAATTCAGGACAGTAAGTCAAACCAATAAAAAAAAAGTTAGTGAAGCTGAACTATTTTGGTAATATAAATACTATAATTCAATAGTAATACAATATACTAGACAACTACTAGTGTATTATTTAATATCAACCTGGAACGGTTTAGGACATTCCACTCCAGGAGGTCAATGTCCAAAAAAACCAGACTTATTGGGCAGTTGATTGCGGTTGGGTGTGCCTAGTGTTTGAGGTCTGGAAGTTCGCTCCCACACATCAAGGACTGACCCAGTAATCTTTGGTCTGTGAATGAAACAGGTAAGCAGGTAACAAATTGCTCACTCGTTTTCCTCTTCCATTTTCTTTCAATTCTGCTGATGGTGGAGGTGGCAAAAAATATTTTTCCTCATAGGCAATTTATTTTTTCTGCCAATTCCTTTCCTTTCTAAACTGCCATGCCCAAAATATCCCTTGGAATGGTAAAGGTAGCTTCTCCCCTCTGACTGCTTGTGTTTGCAGTGTGGCAACAACTGCTACCTCTACCATGGCAGCCAGCTAACACTTTAAGCTCTGAAAATCCGCTACCAAACATCAAGGAGGAATGATTTGCTCTGGGGATAAAACAGGTGAGGGGGTTGTCAATAGCCAACTCACTTCCCTTTTTTCATTTTCATCTACTTTTCTAATTTCCAATTTTTTTTGCATTTTCTTGCTTTTTCCTATTCTTTCTTTTTTCTGATGATTCTTTTTTCTTTCTGATTTTTATGATTTTTTACGATTCTCTTCTTTTGCCTTTTCCTATTCTGTTCTATTTTTCTTTATGATTGTTAGGGCCAGGAGACCAGACACAAACGTAAAATGCATCACTTTATTGTAATAACAATAGTGAACAAAGCCAAATCGTAACTTCTTATTTGATCACATTTTTGTGGACTATTCCATTAATTAATCCGAATAGGTGAATTACCGTTACATGGGAGGTGTGTTGTCATTTATGTTTTCAACTTATTTATATATGGACATTTAGATCATGTATGATATTACCTTTTAGACTATCTTGTGTCAAAATCTATATTTAAATTAGGTACATCTTACCATGATAAGTTATAACAATACACATTTGTAGGAATGTATGTACTATTTGACTAGGTCCGTTGTGTAATATTTCATTAATTAAGCTTATTACATACCCAGATATGTTTGTGTAAAAATATTTTTTATTTTCATGTTATATTTGTTTGGCAGGCAACTAAACACCTCAACACATTTGTTTTCCGTAGGAGTGGTGTATATATGTGCCCACTAAAAAATCACAAGGATTAAGTCCAGATAGGGTGGATGAAACGAGTTACGTGCAGGTTGAAGGGTGTCTTCCCATGAAACAAATCTGTGCTACCGTGTTATCATATTTAAATGATGCATACAAGCTAAGTCTTACTGACCGCTACTTGAGGAATTTGATTGGCTTCATCAAGTTCAGTGCTGGCTGTCTGGAAGATGGTGTATGAATGCCGAAACCTACTTCACCCTTATCTCCTCCCTGTCTCAAAACCCTAAATACCTCTTCAGCTCCCTTCTTCCTGTTATCATTATTACCCTTCCTAATACAAGATGACACTAAGACCCTTGTCCATGGCCTCATCTCCCACCCTGACTATTGTAATCCTCTTAATGTTGGCCTCCCCCCTCTACAATCTGTTAATGGCATCCCGAATCCGGTTTTCTACATGGCTCCTGTGAACTTCTGGCATCCTGACCCTGGTCTACTTAACGGCTCCTGTGTACTTTTGGGATCCCGACCCCGGCTTTCTAAATGGCTCCTGTGTACTTCTGGCATCCTGAACCCCGGCTATCTAACGGCTCCTGTGAACTTCTGGCATCCTGACCCTGGTCTACTAAATGGCTGTTATGATCTTCTGGTATCCTGACTCCGGCTCTGTCTCGACCATCCGTGCTTATGGTTACAGCGCCAAGCGCCCTGTTATCCTCTCCAGGCCCCTTGTGCGTGTTCTGTATTGAGCAAGTGTGTTCTATTCCTGCATGTTGGATTCCTTCTGGTAAGATGTACCTCACAGAATAACTGAGCCCAAACATGGAATCCGCAGGAATTGCTGATGGTCTTACAGGACAGATTGCCGCGCTGACCCGTTCATTCCAAGATCTCCAAACCAGCTATAAGCATATGCAGCACCAACTCCACGAACTCTAGACTAATCCACCTACTTCCGGGGGACCGTCTTCTGGAACTGTCCCACTTCCACTGATGGAAGCTGCTTCTGCTGCTGCTCCTGAACCCAGGGTACCCCTACCAGAACGTTTCTCCGGGAACAGAACTCGTTACCTTGCCTTTATGACCTCTTGCCAAATCCTATTCTTGCTCCAACCTCACAGTTGTCCACATAAACACCAGACAGCACCAATCAGAGTGTTTTAAATGGAATTTTTATTTTCCATTTGAATAAAATTCACCTATGACTTATTGTTTAGTAAATAAACCCTATATGTATTTAAGGATCCTATCATTAATAAATTAAAGTATCAATCTTCATACTAGCAAAGAAAGAACAAACACGTTAAATTATAGTATATGTCATATACTACAATTTGCTAAAATGTTTTTCTGCAATTAAATACTAGAACATAATGACATAATTTCCATCCTGGTAATATATAATATAAAATATAATCAATAAATTGTAACCATTTGATGACAAAGAATTATCTCATGAAATAATTAGTCTCTCGAGAGTAAAATGTATGACTTAAAGTTCGTAGGAGTATGATCAACATTAAAATCCCTATGGAGGAGTTGCAAAGCAACTTATATTTGTGGGTTTTAATTAAACCCTCAGCAAATGCAGATTTCAGCATTTTAAGAGAAAACTAACTTTGATGAGCTATTGTGGGATCTTAATTCAGTTTTAAATAATTTGCCACATCTGGCCGTTAATAGTGAATTGCTTTCCATCAACAGACAGATTCAATAAAACAATTTGTCCATGTTTGTCTTTTTATTTGATAATAATGTCCGTATTTTTAACTATATCCACTGCTATAATTACTGTAGCTGACTTTCAGTACAAAGTCCCATAGCTCTAGTTTGAGAGTAAATTTAAATTATACAATGCTAGTTGATAAAATGCTTAAACATATTCTTAACTTTTTTGGGGGTTCTGTGCTCAGCCTGGCCTGGTAAGCCAGTAACCCCTGATGGAGGCCCTGCTTAAAGCTGATGAATCCCTGATGAATCTGATGAACCATCTATACATTAGTGAGCAAAAATGTTAAAGCGGACACTAAGTTATCTCATGCATTAAGTGTCTGATGATAGAAATAACATGTATGTTATAATCATGATAGATATAGGGTGGAGCATGGCAAAATTGAAATGTACATTAAATAGAGCATGTGTAGTTAAGATATACTATATTTGCTTCCTGAGGCACCCATGGAGATAGCAATTTATGTAATTAGTACCTAGTTTATTTCATGGGGAGTCATCCCCGACATCACCCTTTCTTATTTCAACTGGTTAGTAGAAAGTGTTCACTTTACATAATGGGGTTAATAAAAAAAAAGTTGGTATTGATGTACAGATATATATATCTATATATATAAGTGAGATACATATGTATGTATGTATGTATATATATATATATAATATATATATATATATATATATATATATTATATTGATATTTATATTATCTTCGGCAAAATTGCACTCCATTCAGAATAGAGGATGTTCTAGAATGTCCTTTAGCTTTTTTGTATTGATTGTCAATCCTTGGGATCCAAAGGAATAAGCAAGACATTCAGTGGAAGGGGATTCAAAATTAAATTTCTACAATTTTGCTTATGAAGAATTTTCTCATTTTCTCTTAACATGGATAGGACCATTATCTCCAGTCCATGATGTTATTGAAGATTATTAGAGAACAGCAAATTATCATCCTAATAAACTACAACAGAAATATTAAATAATATTTGGTGCCTTGTACAACGCAAATGGCATTACCAAGTACTCAAAATGGCTGTTTTCCACTCATCTCCTTCAAAGATTGTTTGAAACTCTTAAGTACAATTTTATTAAGATGGTGGGGATTATGAGTCTATATAGAAGTTCAGGTATGAATGGGAGTGGGGGGTACCTATTTTTAATATTTATTAAATTGAGTTTCCTGTAATCAACAATTGGCCTAATTGTATGATCTTTGTTTTCAACAACAAAAATTGTTTTAAGATGGTGTCATGGTATTATTTTAGGATAACTAGTTTAGGTTCAGACAAGGGATATATTTTCCCATAGGGTGTCTTTCACCCTGGTAGTAGGTGAATTGGACAGTCATACTGTTGTAGCTTCTCAGTTTAAGAAGCTACCCTTAAAACAATGATAGGAGATCATGATAATGTTAATGTCTGAACCATTTAGCATTTTGTGGTATTGTTGTCCCTCTTTTCAGAGGGAAAAGATAAATGGAGAGCACACCAATTTTTCATGGGATTATGTGTGTACTGTATAAACAAATGATAATGAGAATCACTGGACAGATAAGGGAATGTAAAATATCAAATTGGATTAGTTCTTTGTGTGAATCAGCCGTTTCCACCTGGCTCTGCTTGAAGGGAGAACTATCTACAAACAAAATAGGGACAAGGGTAATCTTGGGAATTGTGAGTATATGATTCTGTGCAAATTCAGTCCATGAAATTACCATTCGTTATTGAGTCTACAGAGGCATTCACCCAAAGTGACTGGTTTCCAAGGAATAGCACATTTATACTCTTCAGTAGTTCCTTAGTGACTTTTTAGACAAGAAGTTGCATTGACGGGCAAAAAGCCTTATTTTAGTACATTGCAAAAATAAATTGGAGGTAATTAGCAATTTGTAATAGTCTATGTGTCCATGATGTGGGTAGTCAAGCAAGCAAATGGATAACAGTTCTTAATTTAACATAGTCATTATAATAATTTTTTTGTTTTAAATTAGGTAAATGTCTAAATGTAAATGTCTAGATATGTCTCCATTTAATCTTTCTGGAAGAAGAATGTCTCAGACGAGTGCCGGATCCATTAATGAGAAAGATTATTCTGTTTCGTGATAGAGAAGGTTAAATGAGTACGGACCTTCTGTGCAGTGTCAAAGACCCAATCTGTAACCAACACTATCTACTGATGCTACTTTTAAATAGTAATTTCTCTCTTGTAGATGTCCTGGAATAAATGAGAATCCACAATAGATTTTGAAGTAAGTAACAGTGATGAAACTGTTTATTCAAGAAACTGTTTATTCAAATCTATCCAACATTAACATAGGATAATCTGGTGCAATTCTTGGAAACACAAATAAATGTAATTTTTTTATCCTTCTCCTCTAATAAAAAGGTATACAAGTGTTACCAATTAAGCAATACATCTATAAATGGGGTTAACTCCCATAAGAGTCACCCAAAAGTCCAATTCAATTTTAGATTGAGAGGAAACCACAGGCAGTGCCACCAGGAGTTTCCAAGCAGGGAAGTCAGAGTAATGTTGAGTCGAGAGTTTAATATATAATTCTCGAGAACGTAGACCACACATACTGTGCATATCACTTTTTAAAAAAATGATAACTTTTAAAAGTGTTTATTATGGTTTAGTTAATTTGAACAGTGATTTACTGTTTTTTTGGATGCATGCCCAGATGGTGATTGCTTAGCACGCTGGCATATCATAGAGTGTAAAATCACGTCACAAGCTAATTATTTCAAGGTGACAACACAAGTAATTTTGCAATTCTTATGAAATTGCAAAATGGACTAAAAGGCAATTCAAGTACAATGACAAGTGAATTTTACAAAAAAACAATAGTATAAATATGAGCTTCTCAGCAATGATGAAAAGACACAGAGAGTGGGAGAGTGAGATAGAGAGGACACTTTACAACCTCTGGCATTAGCAATAATAATTATATATATATATATATATATATTATTATTGTGTGTGTGTGTGTGTGTATGGTAGTGTATGATGTTGGCATGAGTGTGTGTCTATAAGTATTTGATATTAGCATGTGTTTATGAGTGAGTGTCAGCATATGTAAGTGTGCAGTGTTAATGTGAATGGGTGTTAGTATGTATGCATGTTGGTTATGGGGAACGCCAAAGAAATACTGATCCAAAGTGCCACTAACCCAGTCAAAAATTAATGCCTTCAAATACTCAAAATCAGTCTGAAACTATCTTGGCTCAGAGTGGGCAGAGATTAATAGACTAGCCTATGGTGTTCCTTGAAGGATGGCTCCAGCACAGCAATGGCAATTGAACTTTTGACAACTGCTTCTGTAGATATTACGATAAGAATCATACAAATATTGGGCTGATAAAATATTTAGTGATTGCAAAAATGTCAATTCCATTTAATGTTATATGGGGGAATAATAATTCTTTTAATTGAGGATTTTTTTCCTTACTATGAGCTCATTTTCAATAATTAGTACTTATAATTAATTGTACAATCACAATCGCTGAAAGTAAAATTATATTACAATTTATAATCTCTATTACTGAAGACTGTTTTATAGACATTGCAGTTTGAAGCCTATTGATTTTTTTTAAAAAAATTAGAAGTCATTTTATCAATTAATGTTACAGCTATTGATTTTTATTCCAGAATGGATTTAGTCAATTTAATCAGTTGCCTACAAAGTTGAACCATTTATATAAAGTAGATGATGTAAAGTGTTTGTATGGATTAATAAAATGAGAAATGCAAAAACAAAAAAATAAAAAAACCTCCAATGTAACTGATGCTCATGCCTAATCAAGTCTGGAAATAATAAAAACAAACTAATGTTAATGACTTAAAAATGCTACCAAACCTTTAATTCGAGTAGAACTGATAATTATGTTCCTATGATATACTGGATATAATTAGAACAAATAGTTTATGTAGTTGAATAACACTCCTTATGAATGCTCATGTTTGGATTAAAGTGCTTAATCGAGTATAGTGTCTCTGCTTTTTATAAATTGTGCAGTCAATGCAGTAATTATCACTAGCTTTATGTAAATTATCTGTTGGTTAACAATATAGAAACACGTACATTCAAAATAATGTAAGGAGATACTTTTACATTTTATCATAACCAAGTTCCAACGAGTATCATCAATTTGGGTAGAGCTAGCGGCAGGTGTGTGTAAAAAGTAGTCAAGTGACTGCTGACATACCAGTCCCGAGTAGGCTGTGGTGTTCTTGCTTGGAGTCAGAACTACCACTAGCCACAAGCAGCAGCAGTAATACTGAACATCCTTGATCTAGTAGTGGAAAAATCTTACCCCATCTACTAAAGTTAGGCACAATTTTAGTTACTACCAATAGATAGCTCGGGGTCCGTAGAATATTCTGTCCAAAAAGCAACACGATACGCTGTGGGGACCCCGAGCGGCAGCAGTTCTAAGTTTCCCCAGGACAGACCGCGAGATAGCCGGGTGTGCGTTAGGTAACCTGGAAGTCCCGTCGGCCAGGAATCTATAGGCGGTTAGGCCTATAGATTCCTCCTCCACACGCCACATGTTTCCTTCTAGACGCGCACATGCCCCTTAACTCAGCTTTATGCGTTCCCTGACACAGACGGTGGGGAATGAGCTCGAGTGACTTCACGCACATGGGCAATCGGGCAATCCACTATCGGGCAATTTAAAAACTGAGCACTGAGATTCAGTCAGTGCTCAGTAATTGTGCCGATTAGACCGCCATGCCTTCTACCATGGTGTTGCTCTCCTGTGTACCAGACCCGACAATCCTTATTATGGTGTTGCTCTCCCGTGTACCAGACGCGGCAATCCTTATCGTGGTGTTGCTCGCCCATGTACCAGACCCGGCTATCCTTATTGTGGTGTTGCTCTCCCGTGTACCAGACTCGGCTACCCATCTGCCACTGGGGAGGGAGGGTTGCTTCCCCCGTTCCGATCGGCCGCTGCGGAGGCAGGGCTGCTTTCCCCACTACCATCTGCCACTGGGGAGGGCTGCTTTCCCCTCTCCCATCTGCCACTGGGGAGGTGAGGACTACTTCCCTCGCTCTCATCTGCCGGTGGGAAGGGGGGAAAAGTTCCTCTGCTCCCGGAATAGTGAGCTGCTGCTGGGGAGATGTGCTGGCTGCCCTGTAGCAATTGCAGGTGCGGGCAGAGGCCAGCCCTTTAGGAAGCTGCTAGAGGCCCTCGCTTCTGTAAGTGGTCCCGTTAACTGAGCTGATAGAGCAGCTGACATGGTGCATGCAAGCAATTTTGGACATCCCAAAGTATATTCTGTTCACCCTCTGTGGCTCAATGGTAAAACTCTAGCCAGTACTCCTGGAATCTCCTTCCTTACTCTGATACTCTGAGGGCAGGGCCAGATTCATGGCAGAGCACATGGAGTATTTGCTCCAGGACCATGTTGTTCAGAGAGGCCATGCACCAATTGGTTCAGGTTCCTGGCGTTATAAAGGATTCATACTACTCACCTGTCCCTCAAAAGCAGCACCCAGATTTGGATGCGGGACCCGATGGGATCCTCACTAAGCAAGAGAGCTGGCGGTCACAAGAAACATACAAGAAGGATCTGGAGTATGTGGGATAAGTACATGTATGAATTTCTGTGTATATGCTGCCTGCACTTCCTCTGGGGGTTTCTACGATGGAGTGTCGGCATCACATGACCCTCTAGTGCTCCATACAAGCCCCGGTGGAAGTGCCGGCAGCAGTGGAGGTTGTCTGTACGCATCCCACAGCACCAGGTTATTGTGAGTTTTTATTTTTTTCCACTCAAAATTTCAGCTTGTTTTGCAATTGAATTGTTCACGTTATAGGTATCATTAAAGGTGGGAAAAGTTCTGACATGATTTATCTTTGTCTCATTCTTTAAAATCACAAGAACCTGTGAGTAAAAACGCCCTCCAAATTTTATAGGAACCAAGCGGTCTGAAAACAAAATTTGTTTTCCAAAAATGAACACAGCAAAAAACAAACAAAAATTCTGACTGACTCAATTTTGCTGGTTGTGTATAAGTCTACTCTTTAGAGCCTCCTACATTAGCAGGGTTTTGGAGTGCAGCTCAGTATTGGGCATATGCTCTTCTTACAAAACAATAACTAAAAAGGAGGAAAATATTGCTGACATATACTGTCTGTTTTTTTAGCTTGTTAAACAAGGGCAGTGATCTGTACATCTTTTGCAGGTTCAAATTGATGTGGCCACAAATTTTTAATCTAGCTGTGACTCTCATTTAATTTGGCGCTACGTTTATGAACTGTACATCAGCGACTTGGAAAATAAATGGTTAAGCATTCATTATTGAAATGGGCTGAAACGACAAAGTATCAGATGTACAGTTGTGAGGAGGATTGTTATTTATACGACAATAAACTCTGTATCATCTGCACTACATTAGATTTTGTGTAGGAGATATTTCACTATGCACTTTTTATTTTGAAATATATTTCATTGTATAATGCTACGAAAACAACATAACTAATTGATGATGTCCATAACTTGAATAGATGTCTAAGGAGAAGCTAAATTAAGAGATAATGCTTTTTTAGTCTAAATTACATTGAGGGATTGGATGATTATAGTTTTGTTTTACCTTACAAAGGATGCTAAAGGTTTAAAGTTAGTTGTCTGCTCTCAAAGGGGAATGGGTACCTTCAAAACTCTTAACATACCATATCTAACCTCTACCTCTGTCTTGTATCTACCTATTAGTGTAATGAGGAGATGTTCAAATTCTAAATAATCTCAGGTCTGTGGCCAAATTTCCTCTAACTTTCTGAAGTTATTATATATTGATCCTCAGAACAGAATGTTAATGTACCTCATTTATAACTTAAGAAAAACCCTACAAATAGTGTAAGACTTTAAAGTAGGGGGAAAAAGTGAGGCCTATATTCAGCCAAATACGGTATGTTTTTTAGTAGTGGCACCCATCACAAGAAAGAAATGTGTAAAAAAATGTGTTTTGCATTCAATATTTTTACATTTCATATCCATTTTTTTTTCCAAACAAGAGTCATACTTGTCCATCCAAAACAGTATATCATTTTGCTGGGCATTCCAAAGTAGAGGGAAAAAACAATGCCTAAAAATTGCCTGTCTGGAAATGTAAAAAAGTTTTTTATCCTCCTTTAGTAATTAACCCAGCTGAACAGAATATGTGAAATGGTACAGATTTCCATTAATGGTTGCATAAATTGTTGGTGCTTAGACCTTGTTCATTTTAATCTTCTTTTGAAAATGAATACTGTTTTATTTTCTTTAGTAAAATGATGCTGTTATTTAGAAACAGTACTAAAGAGATTCTGTGACCTTGACATATAAACACCTATAATAGAAGAAATATTCCAGAGTTAACATATAGCGAAAAGTACATACTTGTTTCAATGTCATTAATTTGTCATTTTAACTCAAAATATTAACATTGTAGCGGATGATTGTCCTTGCATAATTCACATCCTTATGTGTTTAACAGAAAAAAATATCTGTGCATATGTGGAAAATAATCTGGCTATAAAAAATATTTCCAATCGAAACATAATGTTAATCCTTCAGAAAAATACGTATATACACTGTTCATGACTATAATCAGTAACAGGCATCCCAAACAGAAATTTGGGGTGTCTAAATCAGGGAGGTGCCAGCACATTGCTGTCCTGCTATTCTATCTAGCATTACCAGCATATTAATTTTGGATGCTCCAATAGATGTGCATTTGCAATTTTTTCTTCATCTTCTATAGTCTTATTTTTCTTCTCTAATCTATCTTCAATCCTTAATCTGCTATCTTCTTTCTTCATCCACATCTCTGCGAAAAATAACCCGAAACCAAGCGTGAACCTTCGCCAAAATGCGGGAGCTGCAGTGACGTATTCCTCAATCCTCCTATTGGAAAAGAGGATGTCACCAAAAGCACCAGCTGTGGGCAATTTGGTGGCGCTTGCTGTGACATCCTCTCCCCTGATTGGAGGATCGGGAGAGGACATCACCGTAAGAGCCACCATGTTGCCCTCAGTCCACATGAGGGCAAAATGACGGTGCTTGCGGTGACATCCTCTCCTTCGTTTAAAGGATCGGTGAGATGACATCACCGTAAGTGCCACCATATTGC
>VKOC01031308.1:0-10933 GCA_009364415.1 Spea multiplicata
GGGGGTTAAAAGGCATATTTTGGGGCAGAGTGGCATATAGGGAGGTATAGGGCATTTCAGGAGGCAGAGTGGTGTATAGAGGGGTAAAGGGCATTTCTGGAGGCAGAGTGGCATTAAGAGGGTTAAAAGTCATTTCATAGAGCACTCTGCCTATAGAAATGCCTTATGCCCCCCATTTAACACCCCCCCCAAAACTTACCGATGCTTCTGAATCCCGGTGTGTTGTCCGGGCAGCAGGTAGACGTCTACGTGATTCGGGTAGGCAACTTCCGCTGCAGCCGGAAGGAGGTCCGGTTAGCAGCAAGGGTTGTCTGCGTCCATCGCGCATACACCCTCCAACTGACTGAGCTGATCTCTGACAGCCGGGGAAGGTCTGTGCGATGGACGCAGACAACCCCTGCTGCTAACCACACCTCCTTCCTGGCTGCCAGCAGAAGTTGTCTACGCGAATCGCGTAGATGTCTACACGCTGCCCTGGCTACACATCAGGGTAGCCAGGGCAACGACCCCGATTACAAGATGAGGAGTATTTTTCAGAGCATTTGCTCTGGAAAAAAACCTCATCTTATAATCGAGCAAATACGGTAACAAAAACAGAAAATATTAATGCAAGTATTATAAGTTCCAAGCGTTATAATAAATACTTGGAATCATATATATATATATATATTACTCAAGAGTAAGGCAGCTAGGTAGAAAACGTAGGTTAAAGGAACACTCCAGCCATGGTATGCATGGTGTGCCCATTGCAAATCTCTTCGTAAGCATTTTGCCCCTTTGGCTACACCCCAACTATATTATAGAATCATGGGGCCACGGCGGAGACCAGTAAGGGATTTTAAACTGTCATTATAAAGGCTCTTTTAGCACTAATATAGTAACATAGCATAGGCTGAAAAGAAGACACAAGTCCATTAAGTTCAAATTATCAACTGTCCTGCTGTTAATCTAGAAGAAGCAGAACCCTCACATTAAAAGTGATATCCCATTGGATCATTAATCACGTGTAGTCTTCTTTGCTAAAAAATGCAGCTTTGCTAAAAAGGTATCGAGCACACTTTCTCCTCCCCAAATAATCAGGAAACATGGAAAACATGAAACTATGCCCAAGGGCAAAGTACCATAGTTGATGCAATACCTGAGAAGTAACCAAAAGCTAGGAATTGCGCCTAGCTAGAAATCCTGATGAAAATCCTAATGACTCTTCAGAGACAAACTTCAGAACTATGGAAACATTAATAGGAAACGTTACAGGTTCTGTAAAAAGAGCAAGTATGTTGCCAAGTGATTGTCCCATTGGACAACCTGTGACATTCCCCAACCTTTAGGGTTCTGCATATTCATTATTTCTACATCTTTATATATTCTTCATAAAGAATGGATGCAACATCCAAAGCATCAACTAATTAATCAACTAATTAATGCCCATAACACAGATCAATACAGTAAGACCGGAGGTATCATGCAAACCATAAACGGCCCTTCATAACCCTGGTGTACATTTAGCAGGCCTAAAGAGGTCATAGATTTCCAGTTCCAAAGTAATACATTGTTCTATGTATACGGATCTTTTAATATATATATATTTTTTAAAGCGGCCCGTGCTAGGCCTAGAGAAGCAGGTCCAGGAGTAGGGTAGTCCCTCTGATGTAAAACCAAAAGGCAGAGTGTCCTCTTGGGTGATCAGGTGTAATGCATTCTAATTACCGGTATATGACTCCTGGGCCCAGTCACGACAGGGTTAATTAGCTAAATATAGTTATATAAGTTGTAACTTACGGGTTAGACATAAACATGTACAGATCTCTGTGCTGAATAGATAAGGAAACTCACAAGCACACAAGAACAACATGGCGAGGGACCTCTGTTTAAAGTGCCCGGCCAGCATCATAGAAGAGAGGGCCATCCGGGGTCGCAGAAAAGAAGGCACCTAGAGATAACACCATGACGCCCCTAGAAGATTCTGGAAAGTCCCCACTACGACTATAAAAACCCACGGCCGCAACCACAAACTTTGAAGCCTCACCTGCGGTGTTTGCGAGAACCTGCACGGACAGCTCCGGATCCAGGGATCCTTACATCCGAGACAAGTGGCACTTCGAAAAGGCTGTTCTGAGGAGTTTCCCAGTATTAAAGTTTTGCTTGATCAAATTGCTGTTTTTTGTGCTGTCATTCCGAATGCTCATTGATTGGGCAAAACATCAGGCCACTGGAGTGCCCCTACTCAACAATGGGCCAGTTACATGAGAGGACTCACCTCCTAGCCCATCTACGCTATGAACGTTTGTGCCAAGATGAAAGGCATCAGAAGGTCCTGCATACCTGTAAGATGCTGATCTCTGGGAGATGATGTTGTATTTCAGCACTCAGCTGTGAGGACAGCGGCTGCATCAGGGTAAATAAATCAATCACTGGTCCTCAGAGCTCTAGTATTTAATTTCTAGGAACGCATATTGCTGCAATGTTTTTGGATTAGCTTGGCTCCCAATAGTAAATATTTAATCTCAGAACAGAAGTACCTGCTCATTAGATGAACCATTACTTTACAGGGCCAAAAATATACACAACATAATTGTCTAAAATGTAAGTATTTACAAATGTAGAAATTAGAAGTTAATGATTTAGATGATTCACTCAATCAGTAAAACCATGTCCGGGTCTATGACCTTACTAATATCTGATGGTCTAGCAGAGTAGCATGGCTAGTCTTACAACTCTACAAGTCAGGACATATTATGATTGTTTTTAGTCTTAATAGCCTGTTACATGTATTCACACAACAAAGGTCTGAATATAAAGTCAAATAAACAGACAAAACAGTGGCCACTGTTTGTGTGTGGACATTAAAACACCTCAAACTTGAAGTGCTGAGCCTTCATCTGTTTATTTGTCATTAATGATCCTGGTGGAGCCTGGCACGTGCACCTGGTACTGCTGACCACCTCTATTATTATTGCTATTTGAATATAAAATCAGTGACAAATAATAATGGCCTTACATCACTAAATTATTTTCAACAACCCCTGCTGCTAACTGCACCTCCTGCAGCGGAAGTTGCCTACGCGAATTGTGTAGACGTCTACACGCTCCCCGGACAACACACTGGGCAGTCAGAAACACCGGTAAGTTTGGGGGCGGGTGTTAAGTGGGGGGCATAAGGCATTTCTGTAGGCAGGGTGCTCTATGAAATGCCTTTTAATCCCCTTTATGCCACTCTGCCTCCAGATAGAAATGCATTTAACCCTAATAACAGAGTGCGCATATAGGAGGAGTTATAAGGCATTTCTGGAGGCCAGCGGTGCACACTAGGGGTCAAAAGCCATATTCATGAGCACAGTGCAGATAATACGAGGGAAAAGGGCATATTTCATGCGGGCACAGTGGCGATTTTACGAGGGTTAAAAGGCATATCATGGGCACGCAAGTGGCATTTTGAGGAGGTAGTAAAATAAGGCATCATATCATGAGGAACAGTAGACATAAAGGAGGTATTAGGCACAATTCCTGACAGGTGGCAAGCTGGGGCGCAGTGTGCCATAAATGGGACGGGCAGGTTGGAATAATTAAAAGGAATAACAAATATAAAAAATATTCTTCTCTCATAATCATAGCTTTTATTTAAAAAAAATAGTTCACATAGTTTACATGAATTAACATTTACTAGTAAAACTGCTTTCCTATAGGGTCGTCTTATATTCAGGCCTTTTCTTTTTTACTTAATTGATATTCTGATTTGGGGGGTCTTCTTAAATGCGGTACTTCATAAAGTAGTTAAGTCAAACCCCAAGATATGACAACAGAGCAGATCTTAATTGATTTCATCAGTCATCTGCCACATGATCTCAACTGCCCACAAAAAAATACAGTTCTGCAATACAGCGCCCTAAAATCTTGTGGAAAATGGGACACTTGAGAGGAATGGAAATGTTATATAACGCACTAATCAATAATGTTCCCAATCTTATTATTTTGTAAACCAGACTAGAGACACACTTATACTAGTCTCATCATAAAGACTAATTTGTATGATGAAAAAAATTAGTATTACAAAGGACTGTAGAAAAATCTATATTTGAGGATATTAAAGATGATCTGACAACGATTCCACTGCATCACAATAAAATCACTCTTTAGCAAGCCCAGGGAGACGTTGATATAGATGTAGTTTTGTGTTCAGGACAGATATTACGACAAGAGTGAAAGGATGAGAATAGTCTCATTTGTTCCCAAAGTACAGAAAGCAGAGCTGAGATTCTCTGGCACTGCTCATTCCCGCGCAGTATAATGCTTTAACTCATTGTGACAGCACATTCGCGGCCATTATGGGTACAAATGACAACTGCTGCATCTCTGAAGGTGTTGTTATGAAATAAGGGGGAGATGGCCTTAAAATGAGTACTTTTCATAGCTCAAAGAAGGCGCCTGACAAGCCTGATCATAGGTGTGATATCTCCTTATCATTATTTTTCAGCCCTTTGAACTCGAAATATTCTTGGTGTGGTTCAGTTATTTCTATGTAGCTTTCTATACTGCCTCTGCTACGCTAAAATATTTCCTAGCACCTTAGTATGTCATACTGACTGATTATACCAAGACCTCCTTGTGTACTTGTTTCAAACTATTTGCTCACCTTCAGTTGGGTAGCAATGTCTCTAACAGGTAGTAGTTGCTTAGTCAACTAAGATATGCAAGTTGTACAAGAGAGTCTTATATTCCTTGTTATTGAGGGATTACAGATTTTAACAAAAAATAATACTAATAATAATAAAGGAATATGTCACAGACTGTACAGGCTTTAAAGGGACAATACGGTGCTCCATATAGCCCACCCACAAAGAATGCTTACTAAGTATTTTGTAAACCCTTCGAAGCCTTCAAATGTCTGTTTTTACCCCAGTCAACAAAATGGGAGCGCTTTTGGTGCATGTGTGTAAGGCTGTCATTATCCCCCCAAGAACTCTTGCTCAAGCTGGATGTGTCTGGCCAAAGTCCCAGCGTCCCATGGACCCCTCAAACCAAACTGCAGAGCTGCTCTTAGTCCGCTGATTCTTGCCTCTTGACTAGCTACTCATTGCAGCCAATCAGTGGCAGGAAAGCACTCCCATCAAAATAAATGAGAATGCTTTCCATGCGTGCACATCAATCACCGAGCCCCACAGGAGCTGCCTGCAAATATATATATATATATATATATATATATATATATATTATATATATACATACAGGGAGACGTGTTCAGCTGAACACATCTCCTGCACAAAACATAGCTGCAAAAGGGAGCTACCTCTCAGCTATTAGACGCATGAAAGTGCCTATGATGGCTGGTGTGTGTCTCTTTTATTATGAGAGGTAATAAAAGACAGTAGGCATTTTATAAATAAAGAAAACAATTAAAAAGCATATACTTAAAAAAAACTCTTTTAGCCAAACAACACATAACATCTCTTCCGTGTTTTTCAAATGCTGTTGGAACTCATAGATTAATACATTCATAAGGTCTCTTGCTTCTTTCAACTGTGGACTGGACTCTCCCGCAGTCACGTGTATGCAAGTCAAGTGTTGGACTAGACCTAACAGAACCAGGCTGCTGCCACAAAAAAGGCAAAAGAGTAGAAATTAATAGGAAGGAATACTAAAAAATAAAATCATGTGAACAAAGCAGTAAGATGACTCCTATATAAAGCAAAGATTTGTTTCTATTGCATACCGTTATTTGTAAATCACATACATAATATCTGGGAAAAGTGAGCGCCCCATTGAAGGACATCTCAGATTTGTGGTTCCATTATTTAAGTGTATGCTCCTCACTGTATATAAGTGAACACTCTCTTCTTATTCTTCTGGCATAAGAGCAATGAGATCTGTAACGTAGTCTGTTTGGAATGTAAAAGACAAACTTGCAGACAGAGCCCAGGAAAGGCAGTGACTAGAACATGCACCCATGTAATGCAATCTTCTCAATGCCGCATGGCTCATCAGAGCTCTGATTAAAAGATCCAAAAGCGCTGTTTATTTCAGGGAGGGGAGGGGGCCAAAAAGCCCCCAGTGCTGACCTCTGGTTGTTTATTGCGCCTTTTTAATGCAATACAGCTATTACTCATTTAATGCGTAGTGTAAAGCAAAGGAATGATATATTTATGTCACCCTTTCTTGAACGGTCCCTGAAGCTCTGGGCCGTGATATACCTTTCCAAAACTATGATAAAAATGTTCGGGGTGATTTATACAGGTTTACATACCAAGCTGCTGTACGCTGTGTCTTCTGTCTATGGCGGCCAGTATGTGCAGGGCTATACATGCTTTACAGTATATATGCCTGTGGTCTAAGGCAACTTAAGAACAGCCCGGGGGAAAAGCAGGGCAAGGTACCCCCCTTGAATGCCAGGTTAAAGGGTTAAAGGGATGACTAAGCTAAATTTGGGCAGGTAAAGGGTTAAAACATCTGTGGCACGTGCAAGGCCGGATGAGAGGGGGTAATTGTGCCTAACTGAGGGTTATATAAAGGAGGCAGGTGGTATAGGGGTAATTAATTTGAAAATATTATTTTCCCGCCCAACCCTCTATGTTTTGGCATCAGCCAGATGCTCAGGTTTTAAGCTGGTACGGTGCAGGCCTTAACCATCTATAGGTATGATTACTCGTGGTGCACAGAGGTGTAAGTGCAGGACACCGGCAATTCCAGTAAGGATACAGGTGGATACGCCCATACCAGCCAGTAACTTAATTGGTTATAATTGTTATTGCTTTTGGTTTGACGGTACATGGAATGGTATATACTGCGTCAAAATGTGTTTGCCTAATAAATGGTTAAGCTTATAAGTGATATTAAACATTAATAAAGGTTGAGTGTCGCGGTGCTGTGGTAATATGTGGTCCGCACCACGGACAAATAAAAATCCATAGCTGGCGTTTAATAAAAGAAGTGTCTCTTGTGTTATTTAGGGGGGGGGACCGGAATTTGAACGCTACTTCATTCAGGGACATGAAGATAGAAGACATGAGAATGATAAACATCCGCTCAAGGTTTTTTACCTTTACATTTTTGGGGCTTGATCATATTTAGGCAACGAACAGGTTGTCAGCCTACAAACCGCAACATATTGGCACATTTTGTTAAAATATGAAAAGAGATTCCACCATACTACAGAGCATTTTAGCTCATATTTATAAAGGCTGCATATCCCCACTGCATATATTTAAAGGGACACTCCAGCTCTTAGTTATTAAAGTCTGCTTGCTTAATGTAAATAGGGTCATTTTATGGATGGCGACTTAACTTGCATTTATTTCAATGGAGGTTCCAGTACCAGTTCCGTCTTAACTTTCGTGCACTGTACCAGGTAGTTACCTCATTGTCCCATCGCAAAAAAAAAAAATGAGTGTCAGAAGGACAAGGAAGAGCCACTGCCAAAGGAGATGTAGAAAATGCAGAATTTTCTCAAATTACTGGGTTCAACACATCCAATTCAAGAAAATAATAACCATGGAGAAGAAAAACCGTGGCAGATAGAAATAAAGCAAAACTCCCTGATATAATGACAGCCTAGAAAATTGAAACTGGTTATAAGTCAGTGGACAACAGACACATTAAAAGAAATCTTTTCATTTAATTAAAAGGATGCCGTTTCAATCATTTTCCTCCATACACCGCTCAATAACAAGCCTTGTGAGGCCGATATTATGTATGTCTACGGCTTCACACAATGAATTATATCCAACAGCCAAGGAAAAATACAAATACAGAAAATTGTTCAGAGACAGCAGATGATTCCTCTGACCACACACCAGGATTCAATATGAATGTACCCACTGCAACAATGTTTACATGATACGCTGTTGCAAGAAAATCTACAGAGTTTGGTCCCACTTGGTCCCACTTTGGTCAGACGCAAGTGCAAGAGGGACAGAAGCAGATGGGAGAGAGAGGAAAATGATGCATTAGAAATAGAGTGTGTATGTATGTGTAAGTGTATGGTATTAGTGTATAATGTTACAGCAGGTTGGAATGTTTGTATGTTTGTATTACTTACATGGGCAGACACCAAAGAAATAAGACACCCATGACCCCAGCAATCTCTGGACAAGCGCAATGCCTGGTTCTTCAAGAGGGCAGAGGTGCAAGCCAGAACTATGCTGGCTAAAAGTGTATTTTGTTGTAACCCTGACCTGTAACATCAATAAATGTATATCCAGATCCAAAGGCCCTATTTGGTATTCTGGTTCCATAATGCTCCGTGTCTGACAGGTGAATCTGGATCTCACTTGGCGCATGGTTTGCCACCGTCTGACTAGTGCTTCTTTAACCCCTTAAAGACAAAGCCCGTACATGTGCAGGCTCAAAGTGCATTGTTTTCAATTGGTTTAGGGACCGCCCATTGTCCTTAAGGGGTTAAATAGTGACATGTGTTAGTAAAACAGCTGGCTGAGATTAGTGAAAGTTTTATACAGCAGCAGGAATAGAAGATTTTTGTTCCTGGGACATCTTTACTACTATCTTGAACATGTCAAGGGTTAAATTAGAAACCTTCCAATTTAGTCACTTCAATGATATCTGTGTCCTACACATTAAATGTTGCTGATGTCACTTTGCTAAGAGCCTGTACATCTTCTGACATTAATTCATGAGTCATAGCGCTGCTTGTCTCTGTTCATTATACATAAAGCAGGAGTCCATCACCACACTGTGTACTGCACACAAGGAGCTACAGATTTTTGAAACACAAGTCAAGTGATAAAGATTGTGATTGATATTATGATATGAGTACAAATGATGAGATTTGAATATTAGGCACATTATAATTGCTTATTTTCAACACTAATAATAACTCTGCAATAAACCCAAAAGCATGGTTGAAATACCACATGTAGTAGCCTAAATACTTCAGCTTTATCTCTTCCTAAAATTCTGCTGGTTGCCATGAAACCCAGACCCAGCACTGGCTTGTCCATATGGAGATGGTGCCATCATGCCAAATACAAGAGGTATTATAACATATTAATAAGGAGCTAGAGGACCAACAAGCCTTGTGGTAGTCCCTTCAATCCCACAAGTGCAGTCTAGCTAAAACACTATGCCTGATGAGCATACCTGGAAACTCTTAGGGTTTGATCCTGACTCTTAGTGCTGAGCAACCCTGACACATAAAAAAAGCCTTTTCCTGGTTTTAGTAGCTGCCAACTGTGCAGTTATTTCTAACGATTCTCCAGGGCACCAGAGAAGGTATTTGCATGCCATATAGCGCCAGTTCCACTCACATACATAGAGGTACTTAAATTCCAAGAAAGAGATAGCCCTGGAAACCAGATATATTAGTGGACCCGTTAGAACATTAATTAAACAGAATCACTACTCCTGATGAGACAACGTCTTTTGTTTTCCTAAATTTTCCCCGGCAAATTATATTTCAGGTTTTATATTTTAGTAATTGTTATTTGTCCTCTATTGTAAGCCTATGCTCTTTTTAACCACAAACAGCTCTGGAACTGTGTGAACCACATTGCTGTGAATATTAAAGAATGATACATGACGAGTATTTAGAACTTAAAGAGGGAAAGCCTTAACGCCAATTGTAGCGTTAGTAGTGACAGATGCTACAGCTTGCTGCTGAGAGGTGACACTAAGGTTTCTCCCCAGATGTTCAACTAAATGAATGATGCCATTCTGAGTGAGAGACCTCTTACATGGGGTAATTTTGCGATTTCAGGTCACAAAAACATATGTCTTAGTTGCAGTGCTATCCTTAAAATGCTGTATATAATAAGTTTCAAAAAGACACAATTTATAACATGTATTCTCTGGCTGGCTAAACCCTGCTGGGAAGTGGGTAATCCATATACATAAAACATAAATAAAGCTGGGATCCATACATGTTTCACATGTATTCAGCTGGATTCGTGCATATTTTACATTTATACAATACTGATCCATGCATATTTCCATTTATACAGCCAGATGTGTGCTTTTTTCATATACATACAGCTGGAGCACATTTACACTGTTGCATCCACTCACATTTCACAACTATACTACAAGATCCATAGATATTGCATATTTCACATACATAAAGCAGGATCACCTTTTTACTGTTAGATCCAGGCATATTTCACATCTATACAGCCGGATTCACGTATATCTCCCAGCTGTACACCCAGATCCTTGCATACGACACATTTATACAGATGGATCCTTGCATATTTCACATCTATACAGCTGGATCCACTTGTATTTCACATACATACAGCTGGATCACATTTATACAGATGGATCCATGCACATTGCCCAGCTATACAGCTGGATAAACATATGTGGGGATCTGGCTATATATATGTTAAATATGCAAGGATCCATCTGTATTTATGTGGAATATACATGGATCCAGCTGTATATATGCATTCTATGTGTAGAATTCAGCTGTATAGATGTGAAATATGTGTTGATCTGGCTATACGGATGCAAAATATTCATGGATCCGACAGTATATATATATATGAATACACATAGATCCACCTGTGCTGATCTATAATATCCCTTGATCGGCTGTATAGATGTGAAAAATGCAAGGATACGGCTGTATTGATGTGAGATATGGTAGGATCTGTCCGTATGAATGTAAACTATGCATAGATCCAACAGTATAAATGGGATTCTGCTGGATGTCTGTGAAATATACAAAGATATAGCTATAGTGATGGATGTATGGATCCATCTCTATTTAAAAGAAAGATGCATGACATTCTCATGTATTTATATGAAATATGCAAATATTTGGAAGAATCCAGCGCTATATATATGTTAACTATGCAAAGATCTCCGGCAGATCCGCTTTTTAGCCAGGGGGGGGGGGGGGGGGGGGGGGGGGGGGGGGGGGGGGGGGGGGGGGGGGGGGGGGGGGGGGGGGGGGGGGGGGGGGGGGGGGGGGGGGGGGGGGGGGGGG
>VKOC01031309.1:0-11777 GCA_009364415.1 Spea multiplicata
CTGCGGTGTGGCAACGCCTGCTACCTCCGCCGGAGTGGCCAGCTTACGCTAGGGCCTTGTGTCTGAGCTCTGGAAGTCTGCTGCCAAACGTCTAAGACTGACAGTGTTTGAGTGCTTTGCCCTGGGGTGAAACAGGTGAGCGGGTCGCCAATTGCCCTCTCATTCGCCTTTCCAATTTTTCAATGCTGCTGGTGGTGGTGGTGGTGCCAGCATCTCTTCTCTGCCAGTTCGCTTCCTGGCTAGAGTCATGCCCCAAATGTCCCTAATGGTAAGGGCAGTTTCTCCCCCCTGGCTGCCTCTGTCTGCGGTGTGGCAACGCCTGCTACCTCCGCCGGAGTGGCCAGCTTACGCTAGGGCCTTGTGTCTGAGCTCTGGAAGTCTGCTGCCAAACGTCTAAGACTGACAGTGTTTGGGTGCTTTGCCCTGGGGTGAAACAGGTGAGCGGGTCGCCAATTGCCCTCTCATTCGCCTTTCCAATTTTTCAATGCTGCTGGTGGTGGTGGTGGTGCCAGCATCTCTTCTCTGCCAGTTCGCTTCCTGGCTAGAGTCATGCCCAAAATGTCCCTAATGGTAAGGGCAGTTTCTCCCCCCTGGCTGCCTCTGTTTGCGGTGTGGCAACGCCTGCTACCTCCGCCGGAGTGGCCAGCTTACGCTAGGGCCTTGTGTCTGAGCTCTGGAAGTCTGCTGCCAAACGTCTAGGACTGACAGTGTTTAGATGCTTTGCTCTGGGGCGAAACAGGTGAGCGGGTCGCCAATTGCCCACTCATTTGCCTTTCCCATTTTTCAATGCTGCTGGTGGTGGTGGTGGTGGTGCCAGCATCTCTTCTCTGCCAGTTCGCTTCCTGGCTAGAGTCATGCCCAAAATATCCCTAATTGTAAGGGCAGTTTCTCCCCCCTGGCTGCCTCTGTTTGCGGTGTGGCAACGCCTGCTACCTCCGCCGGAGTGGCCAGCTTACGCTAGGGCCTTGTGTCTGAGCTCTGGAAGTCTGCTGCCAAACGTCTAGGACTGACAGTGTTTGGATGCTTTGCTCTGGGGTGAAACAGGTGAGTGGGTCGCCAATTGCCCACTCATTTGCCTTTCCCATTTCCTTTTCCATTTCATTATTTTCCTTCTGATATACAACCAACCAAACATAACACACACAATAACACATATAACACATATAACACACAGTGACATCACACATAACACACACGTACAATGCACAAAACACAAGGACCTTTTCCTTGTTATTTGCCCTGGCCTTCACTCACTAATAGCATTACATTAACACTATAACTCACACTTCACCCTATAACATTTTTCCATCCACATACCTGCCAACAGACCCAACTTTTTCAGGGACAGTCCTGCTTTTTTCCAGTCCTGTCCCATCTAATTTAGCTAAACTAGGTATGCAAAATGCAAATACACATAGGTAGTTATAGCTCGGTAGGTAACGCTACTATAAAACATTTAATAAATATAATCAAGTACTAAATAATAAATCTAACTTTAAAATACATTTAAATAAACCCCTAATTTTTTTTTAAAAAAAACATTAAAATTAAATTATTATTTAGACATAATACATCTTTAACCAAACCAGTGCACTGCTACTAATCTTAAACATAACCGTACATTAACCCTAAGCTATTTTTTAGTTCTTGTCCAACATTTTTCCATCAGCATACCTGCCAACACACCCAAGATTTTGGTGGACAGTCCTGCTTTTTTCCAGTCCTGTCCAGTAAGTAAGTTGGGTTGTTGCAAAGTATGCCATTGTAAATAGGTAGCAAATGTTAGGCATGTAAAGTGGTCCAAAATCAATTTAAAAATGTAAAATATTCCCTATTCTTTTATGAAACATCTATGGATGTGTGACTGTGTATGATAAAAAGGAGGCCAAGTTCCTTGGAGCATTTGTCTGGGTCATTTTGTGTACAGTACACCTCGGTATGTGTGTGCAACTCTATTGGTCGTTTCGGCAGGGGGCTCGCCTGCCATCAACGAATGAAGTGCATTCTGCAGTTCTGCAATTCACTCGTTGATGCCAGACCAGCCCCCTGCCGAAACGACCAATAGAGCTGCACACACGTACCTTCACGGCAGCTGCTGCTGCTCTGATGTGTTGTTAACCCCGTATTAACCCCTGCTAGGCAACCAGGAGGGAAACGAAGATTAACCCCTTGATGACAATTGCCGGTCCGGGCACGTCACTCAAAATCGTGACGATTATGACAATTGACGTGCCAGGACCGGCACGTCATTAAACGGGTGAAAAAATCGATCCGTGATCGATTTTTTCACTCAAACGGTGTTGCTCTAATGCCTCGACATCGAGGCATTGAGCAACACCAAAAAAAACATTCCCCCCCGATCGCTCCTAGGAGCAAAAAAAAAACATGTTTGAAAGACTGCACGTCTTTCAAACATGGCGGCGCCCGCCGCCGAAAAACGGGTTTAGGAAGCGATCGCGAGTCGCTTCCTTTGCTTAGCTGGTGTTGCTAAGATGCCTCAGTATCGAGGCATCTTTGCAACACCTGTTTAGCAAAGGAAGCGACTCGCGATCGCTTCCTAAATGCTTAACTTACCTTCCCGGTGCCGGTGTCTTCGAAACACACGCGGTGTTTCAAGATGGCGGCGCCCATCAAGCCGGGGGGCGGAGCCTGCTGACATCATCGGGGGGGGTGTTGCTGGATGTCATGGACATCCAGTGAATAGCACCCCTAGTGGTCAGATCACTCATAAGAGTGATCATTATTTGCTAAATCAAAGGCAATGTTTTCTAAACATTGCCTTTGATCAGTATTGGATCTGCCTCCCTCCCTCACTTGCTTCTAGTGAGGGAGAGAGACAGATCAGTGTGTATTCCCAATAAAATATATATATATATATTGATCCAAAGGCTATTATAAGAGCCACCCATTTAATATTAACCCCTTCATTGCCATTGATCACTGCATAAACAGTGATCTTGCATAGTGGCAATTGTTTTTTGGGGTTTTTTTTTTTACTTTTTTTTTACTTTTTTACATTTTTTTAGGTTTTTTTTTATTTTTATTAGAACCATTAACCCTTTCCTTCCCCACTATTTTTGCTGCAATTGTTACCATGCAGCGGTATACGGCTGAGGAGGCATGTTCCAAATGTGGCCCTTTTGCCCCCAAACAATCTGACAAACCCATGCATGTGGGGTATCAATGTACTCAGGAGATGTTGCTGGACACATATCGGGGTGTTGTGTGACAGCAACATATACCAGGAGCTGTAATTTCACACCTGAAGTACAAAGTATGTGAAAAAAACACCAAAAACAATTACTATCACAAACTTTGACAAGGGTTGGTGGTAGGATTAGTGCATGGAAAGGGTTAAACTATCAGCATCTAAAATACCCTGGGGTGTCTAGTTTTCAAAAATATATGGTTTGGTGGGGTAAATTTAATTTGCTGGCTTCAAAGATGCCCCAAATACCACATAGAGACAGAATTACCAGATTCAGAGAAAAATGGTTTTGAATTAGCAAAACGCTACTTGTACTTATTGCCCCATAACGTGTAGAAGAAAGCAAAAAAACATAAAAACATTGGGTATTTCTAAACTCGGGACAAATAGTAGAATCTATTTAGCAGGTTTTTTCAGTAGTTTTTTATGATGAATAAAAGATTTTTCAAATAAAAGTGAGAAAATGTGTTTTTTTTTCAATTTTTCGTCATATTTTAATATTTTTATTATAGGAAATTACATCATATGAAAAAAATTTTGGTGTCTGAAGAAAGCCCTTCTTGTCCTGAAAAAAACAATATATAACTTGTGTGGGTTTAGTGAATGGGTTAAGAGAAAATTACAGCTAAACACAAACACCGCAGAAACGATAAAACAGCCATTGTCACGAAGGGTACAAAAAGGAAAATCAGCCTTTGTCACGAAGGGGTTAAACGAGCACGAAGAATGTCCGCGAATATTCGCCCGAAGAGAAGACAGGAACGGGCGAATATTCGCGAATACGAAGATTTTTTTTCCCCCGAAGACGAGCACGAAGACGAACACGAAGAGCCCCCTGGTGCCCAAGTCTAATATTTACCTCCTCCTGTACTGATGCTGCCACAGCACAATATAACTCTTGCCCTGTCTTAGGTGAGGTTGCTCCTGTGTCACCACCCCCTATGCCTTTTACCGTAGCCATGGTATTCCATAGAGACCTGCAGTGTTCCTGAGCCTCTGAGTGTCTGCGGAGGAAATAACATTTACTTGAGGACTTTACACATTAGAAAATAACTCCCCATTCCTATACTTACGCTTTACATTTCTAGAAACAAACGTACTTGTTTTCTTAATTTCTTCACTCTCACACAACCCTAAACACCAGTTTCCACTTTTAACACTTTTCTCATCTGTCCTCCAGCACCTCCCTGTCTTCTGTTCAAGACCTTGCTATTAATTGTAAAAATAAAATGTATAACATCTTGCACCATGATGCTAATTACTCTGTATCTCAACCCCTATTTTTGCCTTCAACTTCCCTCGACTTTGTGATATTTCTGAAGCAGTCAGTTAGTGAGACCTTGTAATTAAAATTAAAGATCATTTCACTGTGGTTATATTCTTGGGTCTATTTGTAGGCTTTGACACTGTTGGCTACCCCTTCCTTCTGCAGACCCTTCATTCTCAGCTTCGTTTCTAACTTGCCTCACCAAGTCTTTCTGAAACTCCATCATGGATGACCCAATTCTTGAAGCTCGACATCTCAAAGACTGAGTTTATGGTTATTCCGCCATTCAACAATTCCTGACATTGATCACTTTTGACACCTTGGTGTAATATTTCACTCTGCTCTTGCCTTCACCCATGATATCAAATCTTTCACTAAAATTTCCCACCTTCACCTGAGAAATATCTCTCTTTTTTTTCCTCACACAAGAAAGATCCAAAAAACTAATACATTCCCTAGTGATATCCCGTCTGGATTATTCCAACTCCTTTCTAATTGGTCTCCCCCTCACCTGTCTTTTCCCACTCCAATCCATCCAAATACTTTCATAACTGTTTTATTTGTTCCTCCCATGTCTTGCTTCTCTCCACTCGCGTATTCAGGTATACCCTACCCAGTTCTGTCAAACTTTCTACTTCCTACTTTAATTTTAAATTCTGACAAAGAACCCGCCTATTCAGAGAAGCATAAAACCTTACCTCTATAGAAGTTGCTGGCACTAGATAAATAAATCTAATGTAATTTGGTTGCCTACCAATTAATGGTAATATCACTTTACATTCAGAAATTAGAAAATATGAAGCATATACTATTGCATAAATGTCTGTTTCATTTTTGTGGACAAAAATGTTACAGCTGTAAGCAGTGTTCATTTTCTTTCTCTTTTTAACCTAGAATTCGACAACCTATCCTGATTATGTCTGTATTTCTCTGTTATCCTGCAGTCTTTCAGCCATTAAAAGTAGGTCAACTATTATACTGGCTTCATTTTTTTATTATCATATGAACAAGCCATTCGTGTACAAATGCTTCCCTGTTCACTCTCTAGTTTGACCCAGTTTGACAGTGACACTGAACTACTTTCAGTGTTGGGTAGATGTATATGATATATTTTCTTTTAAATAAAAGACGTTTGATTGTTTCATTTTGTTTGTTTATTTTAATTGTTCACTCAAAAGACTATTAAAATAACATGGTATTTCTGTTGCTTGCCCTTACCTAGGGGCAGGGATAGGCAAAGTGTCTGTACAAGGCCATCAGTGTTTGTGAGGTGCATAGAACCTTAATTAAATTGTCTAGCACAGACCCCAATAAATGTCCCCCATGAGCAATGTTGGTGCACACCCCTGTCTAGGGACTTACCAGCATTCATCTGATTTCTTCTTATTGATTAGCTGTTAAACTAATGCCTTGCTTCCAAACTAAGATGGCCTCCCCATGGCCGCTTCCATAAAACAACCATGCAGGATGCAGAGACTGAAAAAAGTACTGTATTGGCACGAACATAGGCCGCACTTTTTTCACCCACTTTAAGTCTTTAAAGTGGGGGTGCGGCCTATATTCGGGGTTTAGCGCAGGAATGCGCAATTCGTTCGTGCCGGAACGGTAATGCAGTTCCGGGCGCCGGGCAGGCAGCAGGGTTAAGATACAGATCCCACGCAGCGGTGCAGGGGACCTGCATCCTACTCTCTGATACGCTCAGACAGCCTCCCCTGCCGGCACTTTCCACGGGGGGAGTGCCGGCATGGGAGGTTGTCTAAGCGCATCGCGCAGACGTTCACAGGCAGCGGCGATGCGCGTACACAACCTCCGCTGCCGGCAGGGCCGGCCTTTGGGGTGTGCGACCTGTGCGACCGCACAGGGTGCCACACCTCAGGGGGCGCCGCCGTCCCGATGATCCACCGCCGCCTCAATGTCCGCTGCCGCGGTGTACGCCGCCACCACGGCGATCCACCGCCGCCGCGCAGGGCGCCACAACTCAGGGGCGCCGGCGCCTCGTTGATCCACCGCCGCGGTGTACGCTGCCGCGGCGATCCATCCCCGTCGCGGTGTACGGCGGCGATGATGTACGCCACCACCGCCGCGGTGTCAGACACCGCCCCCTCTGCAGCTCACTCTGACAATCGCGCGCGCACAGAAATTGACAGACAGCGTGGAGGGTCATGTGACCTTCCGCAATTTAGCATTGGCCGGTGTCAGGAGCGTTAGACAGCCAGACTAAGAGGATCCAGGGTACCCTGCTTGAAAAACAGAAAAATTTAATTAGAAATTAAAGAAAACATTAAGTAAGTGCAAGTTTGTTGTATAGTGTATGTCATCTAATGAAAGGTGAAAAAAGATTCACCCCTTGTCACCCCTTACATATGGAAAAATAGTGCTCAGTTTAACTGTTACTCCATAACACGTTTTTATTCAAGGATACGCCATTTTATGCCAGTAAAAATACCAACTAAATACAAAAAAAACGTAATTAGTGCTGCTGCATATTAAAAAAACCTGAGCAGTCATTAAAAAAAGACAATGGACATGGGTCTCCTTTTAGCCTGATTTAATCAAGTTCACAGTATCTTAGATAAAAAAAGGGCATTAGCTGCTATGCATGCTCAGTATTGTGGAATGTTTGATTATAATGTGCTGATTATTGCTCCTGTTTTTAAACTGGCTTATGGTTGTCAAATTCACAAATGTGATTTTGACTACCCAATGCCAGTTTATGTATGCCTGCCATTATCTCGTCAATTAGAGTATGGAGCTTACTTGTTATTGCCAGTGTTCAGTTTGTTTTTGCAAAGATACCTATTTATAGATTTTGTTTTTATATTAAAGGGTTTTTACCTCCTAAAAGTGCAATAACTGGTTTAATTATTTTCTTAACTAATATATATTTTAAGAAGTGATAGGGGTTGTTTGTTGTGGTTGTTCAAACATACATGCGACCTGTAATCTATGCCTGTTATTTAAGGTTTACATGCATTATTTATTTGATCTGTAACTTCACTGCTGAGTTTGCATGTGATTTGTATGTTATTCAGTTGCTCTATTCCTGAAATGCAATGTGTTGTTTATTTGATCTACCTGAACTAGAGGGTTTCTGTGGATTATGCAGTTGATCTACAGTGCTAAAAAAGATCTTTTTTCCTCTCTTCTTGTGTCAATGTTTAGGGGGGGCATGATGGGGGGGGGGCGCCATGACAGTTGCCCGCACAGGGCGCCTGAACACCTAAGGCCGGCTCTGGCTGCCGGCACGTCTGCTCGGTGTGCTTTAATAATCTCCCTTGCCGGGAATTCCCACGGAGGGAGTCCCGGCGAGGGAGATTGTTAAAGCACATTGTGCAGACGTGCCGGCAGCGGAGGTTGTTTACGCTCGCCGGTGAACCCCTGCGCAGTGAGCTTTAACAATCCTCCCTACCAGTGCAGACTCCCGGAAGTTGTATACCGTCCCCCCAGCCCCGCAAGACACCGGGGACTCTGGGAGTCTGCACTGGTAAGTCTAGGGGAGGAGGGCACATCTCGGGGGTGACACACACAGAGTGGCAGCGTGTCTCGTTGGGACACACAGAGTGGCAGCATATCTCGGGGGGGACACACAGAGTGGCAGCATGTCTCGGGGGGGGCAGAGTGGCAGCATATCTATTACACTTTAAATTAAATTTTTTCTTAAAAAAGCACCTAACTTTTAGGGTGCGGCCTATACTCGAGCCAATATGGTATATTTATTATGCATTTACAGTATATACTCTTATGCAACAAGTGCCATCTAGTATTGCAATATTATAGTTACAATGTCCTAACACTAGATGGTGCTGGTTACACATAAGTATATATAAATATAATACTCCATGGGTAACCAGCTGCCATTTTTTCAATCTATGTCTGGCATGCATTGGCTTTGACCATGCCAAGGTTCCACCCGTTTGTCAGAGCTCACTTTGAGAATTGCACAGCACTAGGCGAACCTTACTTGCGGCATCTACTTGCTTGCTAACACAGGAAAGAACCTAATGCAGGTGCCTACTACTAGCTTAGCACTCTTAGTAGCTGCCTAATTTGTCTATATGGTACAGCTGGCCCTCTATTGTACATGCCATGTTTTCTATGACACATATTTTTTTTTACATATTGCTGACAAGCCCAGACGAAGGGCTGCCCTCCAGTATGGAGGATGTATAACTGACTAATTGGTTCCCTTCCATAAGTCTATACATCCCACATACAATTATCTGTGTTGGTCATCAATAAGTAAATATGTGTCCTAGAAAACATGGCCCACGTGGTAACCCTCACAGTTTTCAAGGTGACTGAAGATGAAACTCTGGGTGTGACAGGTGTCAGTTTTGCTGTTAGCATTTTCCTATCCATTAACAAACTTTGAGGAACATAACTACATGCTAAATGTACTTCTCTTATTTATGTTTTATTATACTATTGTTAAGTGGAACTATTGCCTGAGGTCACTCCAGCCAGGTCAGCTAGACTCAAGGTAGTCATGAGTATGTCTAAGCTCAGAAAATATACCACAATTCTTTTTCACAAATCATAAAAAAATAACTCCACATTATTTTAAAAAAAAAACCCAGATAACATTTTTTCCGTTTTAAAACAGTTTGCCTTTAATTCAGACATATGACTATGCATCTATTAAATAGGAAGGGCCTCTAGAATTTTTTTTTTGTCTGCATAAGCTAAAAAGGAAACTGTAAATTTATACAGCACGTCTGGTAAAAATATTTGGCATTTGCATCTTAGTGAGTCTGTGGAATGAAGCTGGTCTGAGCTGGTCTTTCCCTTCCCCTCCCAACAGAGGCTTCCAGTACAAGCATTCTCTGATAGCCGCCAATATCCCTCCCCCACCAGGCACATATTACCATCCAAATTCTGTGCTGTCTACTACAAAGGTCATGTGACCCTCATCAGTCTCCCAGGGTGGAGGAGGGGAAGCAGATTGAACCTGTTCTTTGTTAAGAGGTCAAAGCCAGCTCCCAGAGCAGGAAGAAAGAATTACCAACAACTATATAATAGATGTGCACGCTGATCAAATGAAAGCCTAGAAGCTAGGGAAACTGCTTGTTTACAGCAGTTCTCTTGAATACTCGCCAGTTTAATGCTGAAAAATATGTAGCCTTTTCATTGTTAAAATGGTGGCAAAATATACACATTTATGATCGCATTAGCATTATATTTTTTTGTGCTACGAATTCATAACATCTCTTACATATGTGCATTTGTCAGGCTCTAAAGAGAAAGTAGAACTACAGCAAACTGGGACCTCATCAGATTTGCCACAGACACTCCGGGTTTCTAGACATGTGTCTAATGGCTCTGGATCATGATTATGAAATGCCCAAAATATTTAATGCAAGTGCAATTTTCAATTAAAGACAAAGACATCTCTCACACCATAAATATACACTCAGTGGCCAATTTATTAGGTACACCTTGCTAGTACTGGGTTGGCCCCCCTTTTGCCTTCAGAACTGCCTTCATTCTTTGTGGCATACTTTCTACAAGATGCTGGAAACATTCCTCAGAGATTTTGGTCCATATGGACATGATGCATCACGCAGTTGCAGATTTGTTGGCTGCACATCCATGATGTGAATCTCCCGTTCCACCACATCCCAAAGGTGCTTTATTGGATTGAGATCTGGTGACTGTGGAGGCCATTGGAGTACAGTGAATTCATTGCCATGATCAAGAAACTAGTTTGAGATGATGTGAGCTTTGCGGCATGGTACGTTATCCTGCTGGAAGTAGCCATCAGAAGACGGGTACACTGTGGAGATAAAGGGTGGACATGGTCAGCAACAATACTTAGGTAGGCTGTCACGTTTACACAATTCTCAATTGGTACTTGAGGCCAAAGTGTGCCAATAAAATGTCCCCTACACCATTACACCACCACCACCAGCCTCAACTGTTGATACAAGGCAGGATGGATCCATGCTTTCATGTCTGACCCTGCCATCTAAATGTTTCAGCTGAAATCGAAACTCATCAGACCAGGCAACGTTCTTCCATTGTCCTATTTTGGTGAGCCTGTGCGAATTATAGCCTCAGTTTCCTGTTCTTAGCTGACAGGAGTGGCACACTGTGTGGTCTTCTGCTGCTGTAGCCTTTCTACATCTATGTTCGATGTGTTGTGCGTTCAGAGATAGTATTCTGCATACCTTGATTGTAACGAGTGGTTATTTGACTTACTGTTGCCTGTCATCTCAAACCAGTCTGCCCATTCTCCTCTGACCTCTGACATCAACACGCCATTTTTGGCCACACAACTGGCGCTCACTGGATATTTTCTCTTTTTCGGCCCATTCTCTGTAAACCCTAGAGATGGTTGTACGTGAAAATCCCAGTAGATCAGCAGTTTCTCAAATCCTCAGACCAGCCCATCTGGTACCAACAACTATGCCATGTTCAAAGTCACTTAAATTCCCTTTCAGTTTCAACTTCAGCAAGTTGTCTTGACCACGTCTACATGGCTAAATGCTGCCATGTGATTGGCTGATTAGCTATTTGAGTTAACAAGCAATTGGACATGTCTACCTAATAAAGTGCCCAATGAGTGTATGTGTGTGTATATATATATATATATATATATATATATATATATTGTGACACAATACCGCTTCACTTCGGTACTCTGTCCGGGAATCTTTACTTACACACAGTCTATTAGGCTGCAGAGACGTCTCAGACACGAGGAGGGTAAAATAAAAGGCTGGGCCTGTTTTATTTCGTCACCACAGGCATTACAAAAAATAAATAAACCAAAACAAAAAGCCTCGCTCTTGTGAGCACTAACTAATACACAGTTCTCCAACCTAACTACAGTTGGACGGCTTATCCGTTCCCAACAACAAAATAACAGATTATATGCAATAATCACAGCAGTCAGTGTTTTTGGTAGCTCTCTCCCTCTCTCTCTGAGGGAGCCAAATGATCTCTCCCTTGCACTGAGACCAGGAGGCTACTTAACTGCCTCTCCCATTAATTAGTGGATGCAGGTGAGTGCTAGGAGAGTATCCGATAATCTCCGGACTGGATTCCCACCTGCTGGTCTTCGGCTGCTCATAAACTGTGGAGTGGAGCACTGGCCCGCCCTACTCTCCAAATGCTCCACCCCAGGGACCCAAAACACACAGATAACAACAGACATTAATAATTCCATTATTAACAATACATCTCCCTGGGGCTAGTAAAACTATTGTGGGTAACCACCCTGCAAAATATAAGGGGATATATAAACTCCCTCCATTATCATCCCCTGCTTTCTGTCACAATATATATGTGTAGATATATATA
>VKOC01031311.1:0-14800 GCA_009364415.1 Spea multiplicata
AGGCATTTCAGAAGGCAGAGTGGCATTAAGGGGGTTAAAAGGCATTTCACGGAGCACTCTGCCTCCAGAAATGCCTTATTCCCCGCATTTAACACTTCCCTCCCCCTCCCTCCTCCAAACTTTCCGGAGCTTCTGAGTCCCCAGTGCGTAGTCCGGGCGGCGTGTAGAACTCTATACGATTCGCGTAGACAACTTCTGCTTGAGCGGAAGTTGTCTACACGAATCGAGTAGAGCTCTACACGCTGCCCGGACTAAGCACCGGGGACTCTGCTGCTGCCGGCACTTCCACCGGGGCTTCTATGGTGGAGCACCGGAAGGTTATGTCACACCTGTGCTCCACCATAGAAGCCCCGGAGGAAGTGCCAGCAGCGGAGGTTGTCTCTGCGCATTGTGCAGACGTCCATCGGCTGCTGGAGAGTGGGATCCAGGTCTCGGCCGTCGGGCGATACGAATTGCCCATCCCTGCGCTAAACCCTGTTTATAGGCTGCACCCCCTTTTAAAAATGAGGCCTATAATCAGGCAAATACGGTGTATATCTCTCTCTCTCTCTCTCTCTCTCTATATATATATATATACACACACACACAGTGTTTGCTCGCAAAATTTGAAGCCTGAATGTAAGACTACTCTATAAGAAAAAAACATCATATTTAATAACAACTATAATTGAGAAAAACACATTTTTTGTTTTTATTTCCTTTTATTTGCCAACCTGCCAATGGCTTGCTACTCTGTCCCCCAGATATGCCTTATACCGCCCCTATATGCCACTCTGCCTCCCTGATATGCCTTATACCACCCTGTGCTTCAGACTCCCTGGTGTCTAGTGGGGGCAGATGGTAGACGTCTGTGTGATGTGCGTACACAACCTTCGCTGGTACCCAGGACTTCCGCCGGGACTTCTATGACTAAGCACCGGAAGGTCATGTCACACCGGTGTTCCATCATAAAAGCCCCGGCGGAAGTGTCGGGTAGCAGCGGAGAAGAAATATACACCCCTTTTATTCTTCTCCATTCACCTGTTGATTTTTTTATTTGTCTGAGTTTGCTTCAGTCCCATCGATTTGCAGCCAGACCTCCACATATTTGGTTGCTCAAAGATCCTTTGCTGACTGCCCCATAGAATAACGTGTTTAGATGAGAACTCCACCAATATTTAAAATCTGTGAAAAGCTCTTTCTCCAAGTTCTTGTTTGGAAAGCGAGATCCTGAAAGATGTCTTTATATATCTCATCAGTTATAGTTTTCTCTCTTTTTGCCCTCAGTACTTCAAAGAGGAATGAGTGAAAGTTCACAATAACGTCTCTGGAGTAGTTCTCAGCTATGACTTTAGGCTTGTATAAGCAATGCAGTCTTTCCATGATAGGTGTATGTTCTTTGAGTTCCAACCCCAGTATTTTGAAACAGTCCAGCAGGAAATCTTTTAGCTAGTCTGGAGATACAGACACCGGAATATTCAGGAAATGTATATGTTCAATATCTCGCAGTTTGTTTTCCATCACACTCATCTTACTTTGTAGTTCCTCCCTGACCTTATTCAGCAATGTAAATTGTGTCTTGGGATTTGTATATATATATCTTGCAGGTTGGGAACCTTCTTAAATAGTTCCTTCAGATCTTTTTAAGTTACTTAGATCTAAGGCAGTTGGATTCTGTTTTACTAGAGAATCATCAGTGATAGAGAGTGATGAATCACTGAGCCTTTCTTGCGGGTTCTCTTTATTAAAAAAAAAAAAAAAGTTTTCCTTGTTTTTCTTCTTTTTTCTCCCTCTTGTCCTTTCGGGGTGGTATTTTAGTTGCTGTTTTTTGCTATTTCGCTATGGTCTGCTATGCAATATGCACTTACAAATTAATAAGCCTTATCTGTAACAGGAACTTAATTTGAATTGCAATATAAATAAGTACTGACCTGTGTTACTTTATGATACAACTGCTAAGTAAATCATTGCCTGTCACGGTCCACACAGAAGCCTGTCTCCGGAGTACCCGCGACTACTCATCACTTACCTCATTCTCCACCGCCTCTTCCAGGAGGTGTGTTATCCTGTGCCACTGTGGAGGCGACAGGATGCGCGCAGCGTAATGTCATGCACAAGGGGTTTTCGTCGGGTGGTATGTTTAAAAGCTGGGCTGACAACTCTTTGCAGTAGTACAATTACTTCTGTTGCTGATTTTGCCTGTTTGTCTTTGTTTGAACCTGGCTTGCCTGACCATTCTATTGAATTTCTGGTTACCTGATTTTGACCATCATTCATATTTCTGCATACTGGGTTCCTTATCTGATTCATTCCTAACATAACAACTGAGCCATTATGGATTGGCTGGGACTGACTTTCAACCAGTCCTTACAAGACGTCCAAGCATGAGAGAATCAGATACGGCAACAAATGCACCAAATGCAAGTCAACCCCAATGTTCCTGGAGATACATTTCCAGTACCTCCTATGCTTCCAGGGCCTGTAGTTATACAGGGGGGCAGCCGCTCCTGAACCCTCAGATACCCATGCCAGAAAGGTACTCAGGAGATCGTAAGAAGTATAATACGTTCATGGCCTCCTGCAAGATTATGTTAAATCTAAAACCACGAAAATTCACATCAGACTACTTCAATATTCATACGGTCATCTCACTATTGTCGTTAGAACCCCAGCTCTGTGCCCATCACCTGCTTCATAGCCCAGTACTAGAAACATGGGCCTCCTTCCGTCAAGCCATGGATGCACCCTTTCAGGACTCCATCTGCTACTAGCACTCTAAGGGCTCTGAAACAAAGGAAAAAACCCCTAGAGAAATATATTGCAGAATTTAGACAAGTATCCATATACATGGAATGAATCAGCGCTACATGATCAATTTCGTCTGGGCCTGTCAGACACCATCAGACATGAACTGGCCCGTAGTAACATACCCAATTCCTTAGATAAATTCGCCGGGCTGACTATACACATCAACAGGAAAGGCCGAACACCAAACAACCTCTCCTTCCAACTGGTCCGCAATACGGACACTGGTCAAAACTACATCTATAGCCAAGAGAGAACGTTGCAAGACTCTTGACTTATGAAGTTATTGCGGAAATAAGTGCCACTATGCCAATGAATGCAGAGCCAAATCACGTTCCTGCATTTGGAGCAAAGTTGGAAGGCTGATGGATTGTTTGTGGGGCTTACTGACTAAATGCCGGTTTAGACACAGGAGGAGCTCTGATACTGTCCCTCTTAGCCTATTCCAATCTAACCCAAGCCTAGACTGGAAGCCTATATAGTTATTATCAAAATAAAAGAATAAGAGGAAGGGAGGAGAACTAAATAAATTAAAAAAAATTGTGATATATTAGTGGGGATAGCAGGATAGAGCTTAAAGGGAGAAGATGCCCCCTAAAAACCCTAACCGGAAGTCTGCAGGTATTAGCTTCCCTAAAGGGAACATCTCTGCAGGTAAAATTGATACATTTCTGAAAGCCTCTCCTGTTATGACGAAAAGTCGTTCAGCTAAAAATGTACCTCCAGTGGAAGGAAGAGAAGATATAGAGGGGCTAATGATCTGCAACTCCCCAAGAAATGGGAGATTTGGGGGAGGAGAGTGGCCAGCTAATTGAACCTGGACTCCTCAGTACCATTCTTAAAGAAGTACAAAACTCTAACCAAGCTTTAGCGGAATTAAACTCGAAAGTAGAAAGCTTGTCGGTTGAAGTTTCTTTTATTAGAGACGATTTAAATAAGGATCGTTAAGTTGGAAACAATGGTCCCTTCCTTGGATAAAGAAATGGTGGGGATAAGGAGCAGTACAACTTCCTTGAGCACGGATATGGGGAAACTGAAAGACAAAATGAGAGATATGGAAGATCGATCCAGAAGGAATAATATTCGTATTCTGGGTTTACCAGACGGAGTGGAGGGATTAGACTCTAGAACGTTCTGTCAGAAATGGATTGGCGAGACTTTTGGGGCACAAATTCTCTCCCTGCTATTTTGTGTGGAAAGGGCCCACAGGATCCCAGCAAAGGCTCCTCCACCAGGGGCTCCAGCGAGAACAATGATAATTAGACTGTTAAATTCATCTGATCGGGACATAATTCTTAGACGTGCCAAGGAAACGGGTACAATTACATACAATTCGGCAAAAATAGCTATGTACCCAGACTTCTCCAGGGAAACACAAATGCAACGTATGGCTTATGGTGAAATAAAAAAACGACTTAGATTGGCTAATATTCCTTATTCTTTGTTGTTCCCTACAAAGCTCCGGGTCCAATATAAGTCAGGCACTCTATTCTTTTTAAGTCCTCAGGAGGTGTCTAGGTGGTTGGAAGGAGAGGGGTTGTAATGTTTAAATCCTTAATTTATTTTGCTTCGGGGGATGAAGGGGGGGAGGGAAGCTATTATGATGGTGAGAAGAGATGTGGAAATGGTCCAGCATGCATCACGACGGGCCGGGGTGGGTTTTTGTGTCTGTAGGATTAGTTTGGTTTTTTTTTTTTTTTTAAAAAAATGTTAAAGTATTGTTTTGGAATGTGTGGGGAACGGGAGAACGTCGAAAGAGGGTGGCCATATTTGATCGTGTTCAGAAATATCTTCCGGCTATTATTTGCTTAGTGGAAACACTAAAAACGGTAGGAGAGACATATAGGAGGTTGTCAAGAAGATGGGCTCAGGTGGAACTACATGCTTCCTTCTCAAATTATTCGGCTGGAGTCTCTCTACTTTTTCATCGAAATATTCCGTAGTGATCAAGAATAAAAAAATTGATGTGAGAGGTAGATTCATTTTTGTACACTTAGCAATTCAATATCAGGAGATGATTATGGCCTTCTTTTACACCCCCCCCCCTTTCTCCTCACAGCCAATAAATAAATTAGTTCAATTTGTTCGAGGTAAGGAGCATCTCCCATTATTTTTGTTCTGGGATTTTAATTGCGTCCTGGATTCTGAGAAAGATGTCGTGCGAGTGGTCAACAAACAGCATACTAATGTAAACACTCAGACCCCATTAGCAAGAATAATGGAAGAACTAAGCTGGAATGATCCATGGCGGCTAAAGAATCCTGCTATACAAAGATTTTCATGTTACTCCGCCAAGTATCAAACCACATCTAGAATTGATTTGGTCTTATTTAATGATTCGGGGATTAGATTTATTCACAAAATCGTGTATGAGCCGAGGTCAATTTCAGACCACGTACCATTAGTGGCGAATTTGTCATTGGGAGATGAGAGAAAGAACAAAGGGAAATATTTTAAGTTCAATCCCCATTGGTTGTCATTATTTGAAACTAAGGATAAGAATATATATGCCCTAAAAGAGTTTTGGGAGATTAATAAATCATCCACCACTTTATGTGTGGTTTGGGATACTCTAAAAGCATTTCTGCGGGGGTTGCTTATTAGAGATGTGATTACAAAAAAAACAAATTCTTTTTCAAAAAGAGAAAGCTTTAAGAGAAAAAGTACTTAGTTGCGAAGCAGAATTTGCAAAAGATCCTTCAAGGGATAATCATAAGCAAATGAAAGAAGTACAAGATCAACTTGCAGCCCTGATGACAGATAAAGCACAACATAAGTTATTTTTTAGAGGCCAAAGGAACTTGTTGAAGGGGGTCGACCGGGGAAATTACTTGCGAACTTGGTAAAGGCCCAGAAAGATAAAAGTGATATCCTGGCAATTGAAGATGAAGATGGTAGGGTAGTCAATGAACCAAGTAAAGTGCAGGCCGCAGTTGTTAAATTTTTTTCTAACATATCAAGCAGACCTAGCAGTAAATCAGGGAGACATAGTGGATTATTTAAAGAAGTGTGCTTTACCTATGATTTCAGATGAACAGAAGGATATATCAGAAAAAGAAATCACGGAGGAGCAGTTGAGGAAAGCTCTTTTTTCTTTTGCACCGTCATCTGCCCCAGGAGGGGATGGACTCCCTTTTGGGGTCTATCAGGAATATGCAGGTGTTCTTTTACCTATGTTAAGTTCAGTCCTCTCTGAAGGTCTTAAAGGAAACCAGCTTCCAAGCTCTATGCTGGAAGCAACAATCATTCTTATTCTTAAAAAAGATAAAAATCCAGTAAAAGTGGAATCATATCGGCCGATATCCTTATTTAACACTGATGTGAAAATTCTTGCCAAAGTGTTGGCTAGTAGATTGGTAAACTGTGTGCCTGATTTGATTGGGGAAGACCAGACAGGGTTTGTACCAGGAAGATTATTACACTCTAATCTTGAAAGCGTTCTTGCTAATATCCAGCTGGGCGGGGACCCTTCTGTCTTTGGACGCCATGAAGGCTTTCGACAGGGTCGAGTGGAGTTTTCTATGGCACACGCTACTAGCTTTTGGTTTTGGGAAGGGTTTTTTGAGTTGGGGTCAACTTATGTATAGTTCTCCAGTAGCAAGGATAAACTTAAATGGTAAGCTTTCAGACACCTTTCTGTTAAGTCGAGGAACCCGGCAGGGGTGCCCACTCTCGCCCCTCTTATTTATATTATATATCGAACCACTAGCCTTAAGTATTAGGAAAAATCATGAAATAAGAGGATTTGGGTTAAAGGGTAGTGAAGATAAAGTGTTATTGTATGCGGATGACCTATTATTACACTGAAAAAATGCTCCCTATAGTGATAGACACGGTGGAGAACTTTGGTAGGTTGTCAGGTCTTAAAATCAACTGGGACAAATCAACACTTCTTCCACTGAACCCAGTAACTATCCACAAGATTGAGGGTGTTAAAATTTTGGGACAGGGGGATTAAAATCTCGAGTAAAGTAGAACCTTATTCCACTAGGTATAAAGATACAAAAAAAAAGTGAGGATTTGGGCAAAACTCCCATTGTCACTAGCAGACAGGGTGAGTTTGGTGAAGATGATAGTTCTCCCGCAGGTGTTGTTTGTTTTGTCTGCTTCACCAGTCTGGATCCCGGACAAATGGTTCAGAGGCCTAGAAGCCACATTGAGTAAACTTTTGTGGGGAAGAGGTAGAGTCCGCATGGAATATGTTAAGCTTACATCATTGGAGGGCGAGGGTGGCTGGGCTGGGCATTACCCCACTTTAAATTATATTTTTTGGATATGAAAACCCAGAATTTGAGATTAAATAGACATGGAGCCCTAATACGGTCCTTTTTAGAAACTACTGGGACTTCCAGCCCTACTGAATTATTGGAGTCAGGTCTACAGTTGGAAGGAAATTCACCTTTGGTTAAGCTATATAGGAAAGTGTGGCACAAAATTAAACATATTTGCAAAATTGAGGGGAGTTTATCTGGCACACGAATATGGTATAACTCAAAATTTAAGGAGTTTCACAAGGGTTTAGGGAGCGATCTATGGATAAAAAAGGGATTAGTTTGGTTGGACAGCTGTTTATTGCTGGACATATCAAAGATTTTGATGAGCTCAAATTTGAATACGACTTGGATAATAGGCACAAATTTTGGTATAACCAATTAGTTCACGCATATAACTCTATGGAAAATAAGAAGATTTTTGTAGTAGAGACACATGATTTGTTTGAATTTTTGCAGAAAAGGGTCACAGGGAAAAAGACACTTAGTATTATTTACAAAACACTTCTTAGAGAAATGGATATAGGGTTCCGAGGCAACATTAAAAGGAAATGGGAAGAGGAGATTGGTGTTATCGATGAGGCCTCTTGGAACCGTATCCTAAATAACACAGGGTGTTGCACTATAAATAAACAATACCAATTTACACAACTTAAAATTATTTATCGGTTATATTATTCTCCGTATCAATTATGGAAGGTTAATTGTAGAGATAATGGATCCAAAGGCTATGATATGATTCTAGGAGATGTGGAACAGTTCAGTAGGTTAAATAAACTTTTTAGAGAGACTATTGATCTTGAGAAAATGGTTTGATAAAGTAGGCCCTGTATTGACCCAGTGGTTACATTTGATTGAACAAATTAAAAAATATGAACAGTATAGAAGTGCTGAATTGAAAAAGAAAAAGGAGTTTCAACTCACTTGGGGTTTATGGTGATTTTTTTTTATTTTTCTTGCAGACACAGGGTGGTGGGGGGGAGGCAGGATGTAAAATTGTGTATTCTGGGTATCTGTTTTTTTTATTGTATTTATTCATTTTTCTCAACAAAAGAAATTAAAAGTACTTAAATAAAAAAAAACAAAAAAAACTGGGAGACTGGTACTGTTCGGTTCTCCTCTAATTAATGTTCTTAACATGTCATCTCATCCCAAGTCCATCAATGTTGCACATGATTACAGCTCTCTTGAAGTAACCAAGATACCACCACCTTATATTCAATTCTCGGATGTATTTGAAAAGAAAGGTGCAAGTCAACTTCTACCACATAGAGAGTACGACTGCCCCATAAATTTATTTCCTGGTGCCCCTATCCCTTTTGGCCGTATTTATCCCATGTCTGAACGTGAATTTTCTACTCTCAAAGATTACATAGATGAAAATCTAGCCAAAGGTTTTATACGGCCTTTTACCTCACCTGCTGGAGTGGGTATATTTTTGTTTCGGCGGGCACTCGTGGCGTGTCCTCAAGGATATCTCAAGAGGTGGGTGGTACGCGCGCAACCCTCCCTCTTTTATGCTATAGGTTCATGGAGGTGGCGTACCATGGTTTAAAACTTGAGCACTGACTTTCATTCAGTGCTCGGTTATAGTATTGGCTGAGCAGCTACTATTGCAGTAGTTATTCTACACTAATTATTGCTGATTTGTATTTGTTCTTGACTACGCTATCTTCTCCATTCCTGACCCGGCTTGTTTTACCATCCTATATTTGAACCGTGTTTGTTACCTGCGCCTTTTACTGCATACTGCCGAACGTAGTTGGCGAAAGTCTAATTCCATGTTTGACTTTCTGCACTATAAATTTATGCTATGTTCCTACTACTTTGCTCTTAACCTTACTTTAACCCTATTTCACCTCCCTCATCTCCTCCCTGTCCCACAACCCTAAACTCTTTAATACTTGAAATTCCCTGCTTCGACCGATCCCTACTACCTTCCACTAACCTTAATGCATCTGACTTTGCCACATTCTTCTATAATAAAATTCAAACTATCAGAGATGACATATCTGCACATCATCTACCTCTGACTACGCACCCCCCTTCCCACTGAACTCTTCTCCCCTCACTACATTAACTAATTTCTCTGCTGTCACTGAAGATGATGTACATGCTCTTTTTCTTTCCTCTTGTCCAACCACATGCCCCCTTGACCCCATTCCTTCTCATCTCACCAGTCTCTTTCATCTACCCTTGTCCCTAACTCATATCTTCAACCTCTCCCTCACTACTGGATCTGTCCCATCGTCCTTTAAGCATGCTACCATTACTCCTATCTTGAAAAAGTCCTCCCTCGACCCGACTGTTCTTGACCTCCGTGATACCGCTCTCTCATGGCTCACTTCCTACCTCTCTGATCGTACCTTCAGTGTCTCTGCCTCCAGTAACACTTCCCTTCCCTCTCTCATTTGTACCCCAAGAGTCAGTTTTAAGACCCTTTCTGTTCTCTCTTTACACTTCCTCCTTTAGAAAACTGATCTCATCCTTTGGTTTTCAATACCACCTGTACGCTGATGACACCCAGATCTATCTATCCTCCCCTGATCTCTCTCCCTCTGTCTTAGATTGTGTAACTAACTGCCTTGTATCTGTCTCTACCTGGATGTCTGAACGTTCCTTGAAACTCAACCTCTCCAAAACTGAACTCCTCATCTTCCCTCCCTCCAATGCTAAGATTCCCCCATCTATCTCCCTCAATGTTAATGGTGCCATCATCTCCCCGTCTACCCATGCACACTGTCTTGGTGTCACCCTTGACTTCGACCTTTCGTTCACACCCCATATTCAGTCTGTCTCTAAAAACTGTCGCCTTCATCTTAAAAACATTGCCCGTATCCGTCCCTTCCTAACGCAGCATGCCACTAAGGCTCTTGTCCATGCCCTGATTATTTCCCGTCTTGACTACTGTAACTCTGTCTTAGCCGCTCTCTCTTAACCGTCTCACACCCTCTAAAATCCACCATGAATGCTGCTGCCAGACTTATCTTCCTCTCACATCGCTTTACTAATGTTTCTCCCCTCTGTCAGTCTGTTCACTGGCTGCCTTCAGGATTCATTTCAAAAACCTCACTCTTGCTTTCAAAGCCCTTCACAGCGGCTCCCCTCCCTACATCTCCTCTCTCATTTCTAAATACACTCCTAACCGGTCTCTCCACTTATCCAATGATCTCCTCCTATCTCCTCCTCTGATTTCTAGCTCTCATGCCCGCTTACAAGATTTCTCAAGGGCTGCCCCTATCCTCTGGAATGCCCTCCCCGGGTCTATCCGTCTCTCCCCCTGCCTTTATTCCTTCAGAAAATCCCTCAAGACCCACTTATTTAAGGATGCTTACAACATAGCACACTAATACCCTCCCATACTCCTTTAGCTCACCTTTCCTACTCCCTCTCCTGCAATAATTTTACTAGTATGGCTGGTCTATCCCCTACCAACGTCACTTTTACCTATTGTGTAATACACCCTAAATCCCCCTAGACTGTAAGCAGGGCCCTCCTCACCTGTTGTCTCTGTTAGTCAATTTGTTATGTTACATACTACTTGTTATGTCCTGTCTACCCAATGTACAGCGCTATGGAATTTGATGGCGCTATATAAAACAATAAATAATAATACAGGGTTCCTCAACTGAATTTTACCACAAGACAGGAGGCTTCATATTTTGCATTATCCGTCTTTACTGATAACCTCCAGCAGCAAAGGAGTTAACAACAAACATAAGAAACAACCAATCAAAAGTGACAGGACCCTATAACAGTCCAAACATCCTCCTCTTTGCTGCTTGACCTCCAGGTGAGCACTTTCCAATTATGGATTATTGTTCCTTTTCATATGTACTTCAATTATTATCTTATATATTATTTATCTAATTATTGCCCTTGTTTTACTTCATTTTCCTATACCTATTTTGTTTGTCCGTTTGCCTTTTTTGGCCCCCTTTCCCTCTGACCTTTTTCTTTTCTACCTAACCTTCCACGTGGGTCCCCTCTGGCGCTGTTGCTCGCTCCGTTTTCCTTTTTCCCCCCATATTCCTTGGGCTTGACACTGGTCCTGCGGACCACACGGCTCACCGAGGTTTCTAGTTTGGGCCACGCGGCGGCGTTCTTGTGTAGACGGGGCGGCCGTGTGCGCCTCCCCTCTTGCGGTGCAGACCAAATTCCTGCCCGTGTGTGTTTGTATTTGAGCGGAGCGCAGCGGCTCGCGGCGATCGCCTGCTTTGTGCCTCGCGGCGGTTTCCTCTTGGAAACCGACCGCATGGTTTTTCTTTCTCTACTGTAGTTGAGCGGCTCCTCGCTGCGATAGCCCGCTCTGTGTCATGCGGCCGGTTTTCTATTTGATTCGGAAACCGACCGCGTGGTTTATACTTATCGCGGCACGACGCAGTTCACCGACCGTGTCTCTCTTTTCTTTCAGTGACGCAAAGGGATTTCTCCCCTCTGCTCTAAGTCTCTCTTCGTCCCCTTCCTGCCTGTCAGGATTGTTCACCCAGGCTGCACGTTTAACCCCTTTGGTACGGCAGTCCCGGGGTTATAATTATAAGAGAAGTTGCTGGCTTCACTCCCACTGGGTTAAATTCATTTCATATGTGTATAAAAAAAAAAAGTCTTTACTTTTTACTTTCTACCTTTATCATGCCCTTTCTAGGGCCGATGGTTGGTGGTCCGTGAGGGTTTTCTCCCTCTCCACCTTTATATAGCCTCTGCTCGGGGTGAACCCCCCTCTCGGTTTATATTTGATTATATAGATAGGTTTTTGGCTGGTGGATGAACCCCACACTGTACTTCAGTCACCCCGCTCATCTTCCTTCTGTTGGAAGCATGGCCGACGATTGTGGAACACCCTTGCCTGCGGCTCTCCAGGCCTGGCTTCGATCGGCCCTGGCAGTTGCTCTTCTGGCCGCTTTAGCAGAGGCCCAGCCAGCCCGTCAAACGCTTACTGTGCCATATTTACCTGTGGGAGAGGACTCGGATGCCGATAGCTCTCCCTCTCTGACTGACCGGGAGAACCCTCACAAGTGCCCTTGGGGTGAAGTCCTCTCAAACTCGGGTAAGGCCAAAGCCCCCTCAAGAGATCTTGTTTCACCCCTCCACCCGCGGAGTCTGACCCGGCCGCTTCCCCGTCCAGGGAGTTGGCAGAGGAATACGAGGTCTTGGACGTATATCGGGCCGGATCTTCTAACTTTGACTCCCCCTGTCCCTGACTTCGGGCAGGATGCGACTCCGGATCTCCCCAAGCCTTCAACCTCGGGCCCCGATCAACCCTTCTTCGATCCCCGGGCCCTCCGTCATCCCCGAAGTTCTGGCTGAGACGCCCCTTGGACAAAGAGGTTCGCCAGCGTCTGAGTGTCAGAGACCCACCCTGCCTGCCAAAGTGTCGAATATGCCGGAATTCGACCAATCCTTCGTCACCTTCCTTTCTGGCACTTGAAGAGACCCTAGGAAGGGTATTGAACTGGGGCAAAGAGCAGCACAGGACAAGCTGCTGGACGCTACCGGGCCACTAGCCCAGGCCTTCCAGATGGCCGACGAGGCCTTGGCAACAGGCTCTCCGTTTGATGCCCACTTAGTTCGGAAGTGGATCCAGAGGGCGTTCTGTCTCCTGGGCAACGCTAACTGCCCCATCTGGGCGGAGCGGCGCAAGGCCGCTCTCTATAAGCTGGATGCGAAGCTGTCCGATCTGGCCTCCAAGGAGCTGGGCCTCGATGCCATCGGCCTTCTCTTCGGGGAGAAGTTCATGAAGAACCTGAGCCAGCACGTGAACGTCTTCACGTCACTAAATAAAGCACAGTTGTCCATGAAGCGCATGTTTCGCTCCGGGGAGTGTTTTTCCCCCAGGGCTGGTTGGCAGAGGGGCCATGCCGCCAGCAGAGTCACCTTTGGCTCCAGACCCCATTTTCCTCACACCTTGTCGACCTACCGGTCCCAAGACCGTGCCCCGTTTGGCCGTGGCTCCACCAGAGGCAGAGGCTCCTCCACCTACCGAGGGAAGACGCCTGCGGGTAAGAGTTTGTCCCCTTCTTCCTGTTGCGGGACAGTTGGCTCATTTCTCCCAGGCTTGGGCCGCCCTCACCTCTGACCCCTGGGTCCCCGAGACCGTTTCGGGTTTTCGCATAGAATTTGTTTCCGCTCCATATCAGGTTTCCCCTCCCTTTTCCCCCCGTCTAGCGTACGACTCGCGGGCCCTTGTCGATTCAGAACTGTCCTCCCTACGCGTGAAGGGTGCCACAGAACGGGCCCCGGTCCTCCCTGTTTTCTGAGCAACATATTTCTTGTGCGCAAGAAATCAGGGGACTTCCGTCTGGTAATCAATCTCCGCTTCCTAAACTCGCTAGTTGTTTATCGCCATTTCAAAATGGAAGGTATCCACCTTCTTCAGGATCTCCTCCGCAAGAACAACTGGTTCACGCGGTTGGACTTGAAGGACGCCTATCTGACGGTTCCAGTCCACCCAGAGGACCGGATATATCTCCAATTTCTATGGCAGTTCACGTGCCTCCCGTTCGGCCTCAGCTCCGCGCCATGGTGCTTCACAAAGCTGCTGAAGCCGGTGTTGGAGTCACTCGCGGCGTGCGCTGCATAGTCTACCTAGACGATGTACTCCTCATGGCCTCCGACAGGGATTCCCTGATCCGGGACACGGTCTGGACAGTCTGTCTGTTCCAGGCCCTCGGCTTTATCATCGAGGAAAAGTCAGTCCTAGTCCCTACCCAGTGGGTCCAGTTCCTGGGTTTCACAGTGGACTCTGGTTGCCGCGGGACAAGGTCTTGGCCATCAAGAAGGAGATCTGGAGACTGCTCCGGTCTCCGATGGGTTCCCTCAGGGCCCTTGCTCGTGTGATCGGTCTGCTCACGGCCTCCATTCAGGCCATTTTTCCCCAACCTCTACACAACCAACCTCTGGAGAGCCCGAAGAACCGTCATCTTCGCATCTCGGGTTCCTACGACCACCTCGTCCCGTTATCCGATGAGGGGCGTTTGGAGCTTTGTTGGTGGCTTTCACACATCGACGCCTGGAATGGTCGGGCCATTTTCGGCTCGATTCTAGATCTCGTCCTGGAGCCAGACGCCAGCCTGTTGAATTTTTTGCCGTGTTGAATTTTTTCGCGCACCTTTACTCCCAGAGTGAGTCATATCGGACCATTAACCTGTTCCAGGCGGCTATCTCCGTCGCCCATGTTCCTGTGGCGGGCCAGGGCGTAGGTAGGGACCCTTCAGTGTGTCGCCTTCTCCGCGGGATCCGGCTTGCGCTCCCCCCTTCTGCCCGGTACTCTTCTTTCTGGGACGTCTCGCGGGTCCTGATAATATCAGGCTTTCGTTTCATCAGCTTTCGGCTAAAGCTGCTTTGTTGTTCGGTTTGGTTTCCTTTCCGCGGGTGGCTGATATTCGGGCGTTCGATGTTCCTTTTCTCCTGTCGGTGTGTCGGTCTCCATCTCTGTGTGACTCACAGCAGCAGTGCCTACTTACCAGTCCCTCCCTGCAGTCACTGCCGATTGGCCCTACCATTTCCTTCTTCCAGTCCCTCCCTGCAGTCACTGCCGATTGGCTGCAAAGAGGGACAGGAAGAAAGAAAGGGGTGGGGCCAATCGGCAGTGACTGCAGGGAAGGACAGGGAGAAAGAAAGGGGTGGGCCAAACTGCCGATTTCCGATAGCGTCCACATGGCTCAAGAACTAATCTGAGTATAACATTAATATTTGAGCTGGTGAAAGTTAGGGGCAGTTATAGTTAATGGGGTGTTTAGGGTTAA
>VKOC01031313.1:0-21314 GCA_009364415.1 Spea multiplicata
AATCGGCCAACTAATCTATTATGAAAATAATCGTTAGTTGCAGCCCTAGTTAGGATACCGATCCCCCGCAGCAGGGGACCTGCATCCTACTCTCCGATGCGATGAGACAGCCTCCCCTGCCAGCACTTTCCACGGGGGGAGTCCCGGCACGGAGATTGTCTAACTCTAAGCGAATCGCGCAGACGTTCACCGACTGCGGCGATGTGAGTGTAAACAACCTCCGCTGCCGGTACGTCTGCTCAATGTGATTTAACAATATGGGAAGTCCTGTCACGGGATATTGTTAAAGCACATGGAGCAGACGTGCCGGCAGCGGAGGTCGATGCGCTTTAACAATCTACCTTGCCGGCACTTCCCACGGCAGAAGTGGCGGCACTGGAAGTTGTCTATGCGTATTGCGTACCCGCCCCCCCCGCCGGCCCTGCAAGACACCGGGAGTCCGCTTTGGTAAGTCTAGGGGTGGGGAGACACATCTTGGGGGCAGAGTGGCAGCATATCTCGGGGGGGGACGACAGAGTGGCAGCATATCTCCGGGGAGGGCACAGTGTCAGCATATCTTGGGGGGCAGAGTGGCAGCATATCTCGTGGGGGGGCAGGGTGGCAGAAATGTTTTTTCTTTCGAAAAGCACCTAACTTTTAGGGTGCAGCCTATATTCGGGTGCAGCCTATAATCGAGCCAATACGGTATATGTATGCGTGTGTGTATGTATATATGTGTTTGTGTATATATATATATATATATATATCTGTGTGTGTGTGTGTGTGTATATGTGTGTATGTGTGTGTGTGTGTATATATATATATATATATGTAAATATGTATATACATATGTGTGTGTATATGTGTGTAAATCAGTAGTGTCAGCAGAGGGGGCCATGGCCCCCCTAAATCATGCTGTGGCCCCCCCATGCCTCCCCCAATTGAATCGCTGGTTTGTTGCTTTTTTTTTTGCAGCCCCGGAGGAAGTGCTAGACGCAGAGGAGAGAGAGAGGGGCGCCAAGAAGTCGCTCAAGTTTTCAGCAACCGCTCAGCGCCTCTCACTCTCCTCCGAGAGGCTTCTGTCTTCAGTGTCTTCGTCGCGGTGCCGGCATTTCATCCTGAGCACCGGAATATGACGTCATATTCCGGTGCTCAGCAGTGAAGCTGCGCGCACCGCGACGTAGACACTGAAGACAGAAGCCTTGCTCTCCCACCACAGGACGTCTGAAGGTAAGTGAACTATAAAAGGGGGAGAGGGAGAGGGTAGATAGTAAGAAGGAGGCGGGTAGATAGTAAGAAGGAGGGGGAGAGGGGGTAGATAGTGAGAAAAGGGGGGAGAGGGGTAGATAGTGAGAAGGGGGAGGGGTAGATAGTGAGAAAAGAGGGTAATAAGAATATTAAAATAAAGTCAGAGTCAGAATGAGTGAGAGAATGAACAAACTAATTTGTGTATGGAGACAACGATTGCAAATCCTATGTGTGTTATCTGCGTGCTGGTCAGGTTCTATGTGGGCAGTGTGGACGCCAGGGCTGGCTTTGGAGTGTGCAATCTGTGATTTATGCCTGAAATTTAGGCATTTTATCTATTCCTTTAATGCAGAGATTGTGTGTGAATTCCAATTGATCTATACCTGCAAAGCTGGGTTTTTGTGTTATTCTGTTGATCTATATCTGCTATGCTATGTTTCCATACATTATTTATGTATACCTGCAAATACAGGGCTTGTGTGTCTTATTCAGTTGATGGATATCTGCAAAGCTGTTTTCATGTATTGTTTATTTGATCTATACCCTCAGTGCTGAGTTTACATGTGATTTCCAGTTGATCTATACCTGCTATACTATGTTTCCATACATTATTTGTGTATACCTGCAAATAGAGTTTGTATGTCTTATTCAGTTGATCTATACTTACACGTGCTGTTGACATGTGTTTATTTGATCTATACTTGAACTGCATGGATTAAGTAAAGGAGAGATATGGCTTAGTGAATGAGGTGCAAAGGGAGTCTGGGGATGAGTACAGGGGAGAGGACCTCTCAATGTCACAGTAGGGTCAGGAGGAAGGGGGAGACTGCAAGAGCGTAAGGAGTGCTTGCATGCTAGGGCACGTGGAGCAGGGCCCAAAGAAATGCCTTCCTGAGGCCCAATTTTTTTCAATATTAAATATATTGGCGACAGGGTCTAATATGTTTATATATATATATATATATATATATATATATATATATATATTATATGAGGAGAAGGCCAATATTAATATATATCCACAGCAGGGTCTAATATTTAATGAATGATAAACAACTGCCAGTTCCGCTGTTAAATCATATTTCAATCACAGTCTTTCCTTCAAATAGATAAGTACATATTATGTAGTTTAAAATGTATGTCTAACACATATATATATATATTTTTTTTTTTGTGCACACATTTTCTGGAATGGTTGCCAAGGTGGGTCAGGCAGGCTTCAACAAGACGTGATGAGCATTTTTGGCAGCATTCCCAGAAAATGGTTAAGGTCCAAAGTGGGTCCAATAAATGTAACAGGTGCTGCTTATTAAGCATTAGCAAATACATTTATTAAGTCTCAGGGGTTCTGCGGACCTCAAGCTTCCGCTGGGAGGCACTACACTGTAAATTATGTCTTCCTTACATTAAGTAGAAGTGTATTACATTAGATAACAGTAAAAATCTCAGGAAGGATAAAAAATATGCAAATGTCAATTTACAATTTCAGTGCCTGTAGGAATTTACCTCTACAGACAAGCAAGGGTTATATTCATACCTGGGAACTCTCGGGATTTGACCGAATCCTTTGGGTCGCGGGAGCGGGGGCTTGACACGCCCCACTCCCCGCCCATTTGTCTGATGCCAGCAAGACCGACACGCTGGCGTCCGTGTGCGGTCCTGGTCGCGTCCCATAAGGGAAGGCTCCGGGTAACCAGAGTCCAGAAGTTCCCAGGTATGGTTGTATTATAATTTAAGGTAGCTTCTATTGCAGGCACTGAATACACTACACCCCCTACCCTTTTCTTCTGTCGTTCTTTTCTCTGCAGTAGAACATTGCCTCACATACTGACCTCCTTCCTCCCCTCTGCTTACTCCCTTTTCCAACTCTACTGTCTGCATGGTCTCTGCTTCTTCAGACAGAGATCAGAGGAGACCAGAAAATGACTAGAAACAGTACGTGAGCATGTGGGGGGGGGGGCAGAGACAGGACTGAGCAACAGAAAGAGATAGCAGAAAACATTGGGCAAAAAATTTGGTTTCTAAATTTAAACCCCCCTCCCCAGAGCCCTAAAACTGGCAGAATATTTGAATATTTGCATATTCGAATGGTGCGCTGTATGCCGCCAACGCCAAAGGAGGGAAGCACTGGCTTGGCCTCAGTCTCCAGTAGTGTGAGTGTCAGTGTCACGTAAAGCTTCACTACTTATAAGGCATTGCATTATGGCCTCACCCTTTGTCGCTCCGCCCTTTTGTAGCTCCACCCTCACCAACCCACAACTATGACCGCCATTTCTTTTTTTGGGTTTAAAGTGGCAACCCTAATCATAAACCCTCTCCCCCCTGTCCAATTTATTTTATTAAACGCTGCCCCTGTGCTTTTAATAATCTTTATTCCGGTGACGCGTTGAGGACGCTTTCATGCTCTCCCTCCAGATATACCGTACGCTTCCTGCCTCCGATTCAAGTTTTAAGAAAGCAGCGTCAAATACGAGCGCCGTCGCCCGCTTCAAGCCAGGGGATTTAGTAATTAGGCTTTATTTGTCAAAGCAGTCGAATAAAACACAAGCCACACGAGTCCTCCTTAAGGAGATGCCAGCCGTGCCATCTGGGAGACCTGTCAGGGGGATAATGGGGGGGGGGCAGCAGAGGAGAGGGAGACCTGTCAGGGGGAAGCCGAATTAACATTTTTAACCCCAGAATACTGTAGGGAGCCGGGTGGAGATAAATACTAGAGGTTCTGACAGCAGAAGGTGGATCATTTACTGAGATATATATAAATACATATATACATAGAGAGGGAGAGACAGAGAGAGAGCGTGAGAGAGAGCGTGAGAGAGAGCAAGAGAGCGCTCGGGGTGAGTACTGAGCCGCTGCTATCAGCTGCAGATAAATGAACGGCGTCATTGATTGTATACAGTATATTATTATATATTACTGTATTATATTGTTCGCCAGCGTACGCCTTGGTGTTTTACAAAGGAGAGGCAGTATGTAGAAATTCTAAAATAAATGTAAAAATATTGGAGTTGGACACAAGAGCTTGCAATCTATGGCGTATATTTTATAACATTCCTGAAGGTCTGACTGCATTGCATTTGTAATTTGGAAATATCAGTCGGATATAGGTTCATTTCTGTTTCCCTTAAATGTAAAAATCTACTTTTTAAGAAGGTCTTTATCTGTACAGACAGACAAACATAGAGTCAGCCGGGAGATCGGCCCCCATTCGGCCCCCGTCTAGTCTGCCCATTTCTCCTGCTGTAAAGACCTTAATCAGTCGTTGGTCTCGTCTTAGATTCAGGAGCCGTATGTCTATCCCATGCATGGTTAATACCCTTACTGTATTACCCTCTACCACTTCTGCTGGGACTTATCTACCCTCCCTCTCGGTAAAGTAAAACATCCTAACAATACATCTCATTTTATGTTGTTATATTTTAGAGAAAACAATAAAAAATCTATGTCATTTTCATGTGAATGAATCTTTAAAGGAAAGAATGAAATGACTTATCTGCTAAAGCTCTAGACTGTAAGCTTGTGAGCCAAGCTCTGTTTCCCTAATGTATCAGGTCGTCTTAGCCGGTTCGGTGCTATAGAAATAAAAGACAATAATACTAATAAAAATATAATTTTAGAAAATAATATCATTTAAAAATAATAATAATCAGTAAATAATAGGAATAGTATTATTAACATAATAATATTAACAATGTAATAATAATAATATCCATTTAAAAATAATAATAATAAATAGGAATAGTATTATTTAAAATAATAATATTAACAATGTAATGATAATAATATCATTTTAAAAATAATAATATAATAGGAATAGTATTATTTAAATAAAATAATAATAACATAATTTAATAATAATATAATTTAGTAATAATAATAATAGTAATAATAGGCATAGTGTTATTATCAAATATAATATTAACAATTTATTAATAATAATATAATTAAAAATAATAATAGTAATAATAAGTAGTATTATTGAAAATAATAATAATATCATTTAATAATTGTAGATTTTAGATGAAGACATTAAAGAAACGCGCTTTTTGAAATTTTTGGTGCATTTTCATTGATATCACCGCTGAGATACATTCGTTTGGACTATATTGTAGTCTGTTCTTTTTTTTCCTTTTTATGTTGAGTGTTGGTTGGGCCGCGGCAGAACCGTATTGGGAAGTATTTGACTTCTGCACAATTTTACGTGACAGGTGGTTTTTATAATCGTTTTGTTTCGATAATAATAATTATAAATAATATCATTTAAAAATAATAATAATTTAAAAATTAATAAAATTCATGTTCTGCCATGTTTTTTTTTCTTTGGGTATTGTGAATATTTTGTATTTTACAGGCAGTTTTTTTTTGTTTTTATAAAGGAAAATGATCAATTAAAGTTTACAACCTGCTAAACATAGTCATATCTGCCAACTGACCCAAAATTATAGAATCGGTTGTTGACCAGGCTGCATGCCCCACTATGCCACAATTTATACATAAGAAAAAATAGTGCTGCATGAGCCCGGGACAGAAAATAGAGGGTTTAGTTGAAGTGGATAGAAACATAGAAAAAACTATAAAGCTACATTGCCTTTTGGTACCTCAGAGGTCTCTTCTTCAGACTGAAGGATCATTAAAAAACATACAGCCATGATTGAAGCTCCTGGTCTACACGTTTGCTACCCTTGCTCCAAACAGATAAACTTTATTATTATGGAGACCCCAATACATGCTTTATGCCCCAATATAAAACATGTAAAGGAGTAGTAAATGGTCAATATTCTAACATTTATAGAATATAAAATATATATATATATTACCATAAAAGCTATGGAATTTAGAACCCATATATATCTCTGTAAGTCACATTGTTATGTTACATACTACTTATTATGTCCTGTCTGCCCATTGTACAGCGCTATGGAATATGACGGCGCTATATAAAAAATAAATAAATAATAATAATATATTTTTACATATATATTCATTATGCAGGGAGCATGGAGGCAAATAGTATATTTCTAAACCTTTTATATATATATATATAGGTTTAATAATATTTTTTCCGGTTTGTCTCAGTAGTTCCTGTTTTTGCCAAAAAAAATGTCTCCGCTCGCAGTAACCGCAGTCTTTGGGTTCCTGAAGAACGAAGAACCTCGACTGGCCCCCGCGATGGCGAATTCCACCGCGTTTTACGCCAACGGAAGTCAATCGTCCACCCAGGACAACAAAACGTCCACTCACATCAAAACGGCTCTGATGGTCGCAATGTTTCTCTGCTTCTTCTTCTTCCTCTACTTCATTTTGATCATACTGAGCGCCTTCTTCACCACGGCGCAGATCCGGGAGAACGCCCGATACATCCTCTTTGCCCACATGTTGGCCAACGACGCCTTGTACCTTGGGCTGGGAATTGTTCTGTTCATGGCCACTGTGCACGTGCTGCACGTGCCGGGACCTCTGTGCTTCTGGTTGTACGAACTGTCCTCGTCCACGTTCCGGAACACTCCTTATAACCTGGCGGTGATGTCTCTGGAACGTTACGTAGCCATTTGCCTCCCGTTGCGGCACGCGGAGCTGTGCACGTGCCGAAGAGCTTATGCCGCCGTCGGGGTGGTCTGGAGTTTGGGGTTCATTCCGAACGTTGCTGAGATGTTCGTCATGGGCTCCTCGCTCAAGAACTTCTTCTCGATCAGCGTGCTTTGCAGCCAAGAGGTTCTAGTACTGAACCCCATCCAAATCATCATAAGATCAGTCGCCTTCCTCTTTAACTTCGTTTCCGTAGGACTCGTCATCCTGTACACGTACGTCAAGGTCATGAAGGTCGCTCGGCAAATGACTTCAAACAAGTCCTCTGCTGTGAGGGCCAGCAGGACCGTCATGCTCCACGCTTTCCAGCTCCTGTTGTACATGACCTCGCTGCTGTACCTGCTCATGGAGCAGTACCCCAGACAAGATGCCGAGTTTGTGCCGTTGGCCAAATTCTTCACGTTGACCTGCCTCCCAAGGTTCCTGAGCCCCGTCATCTACGGGATACGAGACGAATTGCTGCGCAAGCACATGAAGAAGTTCTACCCAAGAAAGCTTTCATAACATGTCTGGAGCATTATGGCTTCACGGAGACCTTACTGGGGTTTGGAGAGGAAGGACCATGACCTGAATACCTCGTTGTTCATAATTTATGACCCCTTCATTTAGTAGACCTTTGACATCTATTATGAATGATCTAGTTATACTAGGGAATAAGGTTAACATAACCGGCCATCCCCCCCCCCCCACCCCAGGACACATCTAATTTATACATGTTGCTGACCACTTATAGCACTGCCCTGCAGAATGCAAGATGTATAAACCCACAGAAAGAAATCAATTGCTTAATGAAGTTCAGACTTACTGCTGCGGGGGGGGGGGGGGATTCAGCAACAAGTACAAATTTATGTCTGGGAGGAAAAATGCTGATATGGCAACACCAGGGAACCCAGTACCTATAGCTACACTGTATATAAGAATGATACAATGTTGCATGGAAGCTGGTAGACATCTGCTAATACAGGAGTGACATGTACAGTACACAGTACGGCTCGAGGAACTGGACCATAAACCTGATACCTTCTAATAGCCCTTTAGCAATATTCCGTTATGACTGAAGTCACCTGTATTCAAGCAGGGATTCCAGCTGTGATATATCAGTGAGAAAAGTACCAATGGGGAGGCTTAGATATCATTAAATCGGAGGAGAATATGAAGGAGTCGGGGGAATCTGCCCCATTCATTTGAGAGTCTGAGACTGGGGGTGAAAATGAGACTGGGGGGGGGGGCAAAACCCTGACAGTTCCCAGGAATAATTAAAAAACAAAATCTCACATAAAGTCTTTGTGCATTTCATTAAAAATACCCCATATTAATGTGCCGGACGGCGCGATAATGTTTATCAGGAGTGGGGGGGGGGGGCCAGAAGAACTTGCATTTTCGTTAGACCTCGTTACATGTATTTATATAGCGCCAGCAGATTCCGTAGCGTTGTAGCAAACAATAACAAACTGGTACAAAAGGAGTAGAGGGCCCTCGTCCCGGGAGCTTACAATCTAGTCGGTGGTTGAGGGGGAGGAATGGCTTCGATGGGGATGAGTTGTTCGGGTCTGGATGATCTGCAGAGCTTGTTGGTCGTTAGGATGCTGGCTGAGGGTGCTAGGAGGAGTGTTAAGATATCTTTAATCCTAAGGAGGGGGAAATTAAATTTGATGGGTGTAGGGGGGGGTGGTATTTGAAAGAGTAAGATCTGTTTCTTAATGGTTACCGCAATGACCAGAAAACATTAAACTTTTATTTCAAGGAGTTTCTGTGTTCTGGCCAACAATGGGTGTAATTCAGAGAATATTTAAAACGAAACACTACATAATTAAACATTTTATCAGAACCTACATTTTCAGGGATTTTTTTTTTGGAATGAAGCACCAAACACCAGGCAGAATCTGCCGGCAGAACGGCCCCATTCGGCCCCTGTCTAGTCGCCCGTTTCTCCTGCTGTAAAGACTCAACCCTTAATCAGTCGTTGGTCTAGTCTTAGATTCAGGAGCCATATGTCTGCCCCGCGCATGTTTAAATCCCCTTACTCCATTAGCCTCTACAACTTTGCAATGAAATACAGGGATATAATGTAATGATTCATTTATATTTATAAGATTCAAACCTGGTACAGGCATTTAAACCGCTTTACAATGTAACAGTGCTCAGCTCAAGTGCTGTTACATTGTTTCTATGAGCTACAGATGGGGGGGGGGCACCAGGCTCATCCAAAATCCTTAATGCCCCCAGGGACATAATATTCCATCCCTAAGCATGAAGGAGTTAATGCCATTTAAAGGTGCTGTTCCACTTACTGATGAATGCTGAAACCCTTCCCAAAATGATTCTTTCATTGTATAAAATGTAACTTCAGACAGAATTATTCAGATAATTCTTGTCAGTTAACATAAACCAATACGTTGTTACCATAAAACTTTTTTGTGTCGTTATTGTGTTGTTGTTGTTGTTGTTGTTGTTGTTTTATGTGATTTAACCTACAGAGGAAATAATGAAATAAAAGTTCTGCTAAGGTTTATTGCTTAACATTCTAGATCTCTCAATTAATATGTTCTCCAAGAGCGCCATTGAATACAAAAAAAAAGAAAGAAAGAAGAAAAAGAAGGTGTTAGAAATATAATTGTTAGCTCTTTTTGAGCAGGGCCATCATTTCTGTTGTTTATTTAATTTAAATTGTTATGCCCTGTTTACCTATTGTACAGCACTACAGAATATAATGGTGCAATATATAAATAAATAAATAATAAATAATAACAATAATGTAACCTGCATAGACTGTGAATATTCTGAAAGGTTAATATCGCTAATGGCCACTAGGTGTCAGTATAACACTACACACCTATTTAAAGCTGCTGTTCCACCTAAGGTGCCGGATAAAATATCCCAGGTAATTCCTGCATCCTGAAAAGAGAAGTCAAATAAACCTGGCTCCTTTTTTTCTTTCCTAAATGCTCCCTGCTACTTAATAACTGAATCAAAAGGTTGATTGAGATACTTGAGCTGTCTAGAAACAGAGTCCTGTCATTTTTCCAAAGCTCCTGCTCTATGTGCAGAGGGGACAAATTAAGAGACAGGTTTAGAACTGGAAACCACAGGAAAACAGGACACTATTTTACAACAGGAATAAGTTTATTGGATAAAACAGCAGGACTTAATCATTTACCGATTTATGAAAGTTGGGGGTCAGAAGACAAACAGGGGATGGAGAGAGACATTTAAATACATAAAGGGATTTAATAAAGGACAGGAGGGAATGTATTTCTAAGGAGGAGAAAAGTTACAATAAGAGACCGGAATCTAACGCTAGAGGGTCAGAGGCTGAGATGGAATGGAAGGAAGTTTTACTTTACTCACAGGGTGGTAGATAAGTGGAACCGCCTCCCAGCAGACTATCTGCCATAAAAATCTATTTTACTAGGTCGTAACCAATGTCTGAACCAATGTATAGCATGGCCCAGAAAGGCTCAACAAGAGTGGAATTGAGTTAAAGCCAGAACCAAGTTGGCCCAAACTCTTCTTCCTAAAGTATTGTTCCTCCCCATGTTGGAAACTTTCTTATTCTTGCAGATAAAGTCCTGCTTAGTTTTTAGTGCAGATCAACAAACTGAGGCCAGGGTCCTGCTCGGCTCATCCAAGCGGTTTACCCATTTACCCAAGTATTCCGGCTTACCCACTTACCCAAGTATTCCGGCTTACCCACTTACCCAAGTATTCCGGCTTACCCATTTACCCAAGTATTCCGGCTTACCCACTTACCCAAGTATTCCGGCTTACCCATTACCCAAGTATTCCGCTTACCCATTTACCCAAGTATTCCGGCTTACCCCTTACCCAAGTATTCCGGCTTACCCACTTACCCAAGTATTCCGGCTTACCCACTTACCCAAGTATTCCGGCTTACCCACTTACCCAAGTTTTTTCTCCACTTTTTTTCAGCTCAGATTAGCCTCAATTTCATTACGACAGAATATTTCCATTATTATTATTATTATTATTATTTAATATTTATAGCACCATCATCCTCTGTGGAGCTGGACAAGGAGAAATTGAGGATAAAACCACATCTTTGATCTTTTTTTAGTTTTTTAAGGGAAATTATTCTCCGGACTTTGTATTATTTTATTTGAATTAAAGGGGGGGTTTTTTATATGGATAATCAACAAAATTATTATTTTCATTTCATTCCCATCTCTGATACTGCTTCTTATTCATTCATTAAGACTGTTGTAATGTTGTAATTCTTATATTGTTCAGAAAATTAATATTTAAAAAAAAAAAAAAAAGTTATAGTTTCTGGACTGCGCATGCGCTAAAGATTGGCCATGAATTCGATTTTCCATTTGTCTATGTGGGCTAAGAGAATATTTTCATTTACTTGCCAAAATGTGCGTCGCGTTAAGGAATAAAATCCATGATGGTAAAAATGTAAAGGCAGCAAATTTCTGAACCCTATTATTAAAAGTTTTCCAAACAGCTTTTATCCTGTGGCTGCCTTTTTTATTATTTTTATTTTCCAGGGGGTGACATCATGTCAGTTCTGGAATATCTTGTAACACTTGAAGAAATAGCTAGAAATGAAAATCTCTGAGCAATTTTAATTTTTAGTTAAAAAAAAAAAAAAAAAAAATAAGACCAAAAAAATGAAATTACTCTCTAACAGATTCTTACTAGATTATTATTTTATTATTTCTTCTGAATTTTTAATAATACAATTATTATTATTATTATATTTTATTTGTAACAATTAATAATTATTATAATTTAACAGAAGTGTTAACCAAAATTACACATTCAGAGAAAATCTTTCTATATTACTTGACAATTAAGCATTTCCTTAAAAAAGTTATAAATAAAACATATATTACATTTTTAAAGAGTTATTGTTGGGGGGGGGGGGATTTGGATATTGACCAGTACTAGGAAGGAATGATGTTGCTCCTGCTACATTTAGAGTTAAATGTTGCAAAAAAAGTGTTAAATTCAGCAGGATGAGACGAGTGATGCCTTTAAAAGAAATGATCAAAAATGTATAAAATACAGTATAAAGTATGAATTATGAATTATTGTAATCAGGTACCTGCAGTAACTTTACCGAAGTGCGTTTCCCTTGTTGACCACTAGATGGCACCAAACCCAATCTCTAATTTCCTTTACATTGTATGGATTTCTATAGCGCCTGCAGATTCCGTAGCGCTGTAGAGTCGGTAAAATAATGTAAAATCCCCCATAATAACAAACAGGTAGAAAAGGAGAAGAGGGCCGTGGTCTTGGGAGCTTGCAATCTAGTTTATTCACAAATTATATTGAAAATGCTTTAAAAAAAAATCCCTTGTAAAATGTTCAGGTAACTACACCAAAAGAAACTGCTTTTATTTACTTATTTATTTCTTTTTATTTACTTTTTTTTTATTTGATGTTTTTCATAACAATGTTTGAAAACAAAATATTCCATTAAAGGGACTTTCCAGCCGTCACATGCACTTTAATGCCTGATAGCCTTCCCTGTGGTCCCTCCCTTGTAAAGGGGGTCCATGGAGACCCCCGTGCACATGCGTGGAAAAGGATCCCACTGATTTCAGACAATAATTGCTGCAGCTTCTACCGCAGTTCCGTCTGTTATTTATTTATTATCATTTTTAAAGGATAAATATTGAATGACTTTAATTTTCATTCTTAATTAGTGGGGCTGTCTGGGAGGGTAATCCCCCCCCCCCGAGCTGATGGCAATGCTTTATGGCAATGCTAATGAAGTCCTGCCTATGCTAACAGAGTCCCTTCCACCACAGACCTTAATTGGTCAGAATATACTACCGAGTGATTAAGACTGAGCTATTCTATTCTTTCCCATAGACAGCATGATAAGAAAGTGACAAAATGACAAGTTATAAAACTATTTTTATATAATATATAGATATATATATACAAATACATTGTATTATTTTTTTATACATTTATAAATGTATATATATATACACCGTATATATAAACTTCAGCGGGAGATACCCTTTAAAAAAATGTCAAAAAAAATTAAAACAGAAAGAATAATTTCTTTGTTCGCTGGGAGAGTTTGGAGGATTTTGAGAACAATACAATTCAGCAGAAATGAATGAATGAATGAATGAATGAAGTGTATTAGTCTGCAAAATACTTCCCATCCACCCCCCCTCCGAGGGACATCCCACAATAACCACCCTGCTGAGAGTAGTTGCCTGCCAGGAGGGAGACCGCAGAGGTTTGCATGACTGCCAAATTAATTCTGCATTGGAAGTGAGGAGAACCCCCCCCCCCTTCCTTCACAGAGACCCATATCAATTTCAGAGAGGTCCCGGCAGCTGCCTGCAGTCTGGAAATTAGAGACCTGTACAAGAGACTGCTGTGGTCTGCATTGTTCAGATCGTGGGCAGTAGAAGGCATCGCTACCTGCGAGTAGGAGCGGAGATCGAGAGGTTATCGGCTGGCTGAAGTATAATAGATTGCAAGCTCCTGAGGCTGTCGCGGTCTCTTCTTCGAGCGGGGAGACTTGTGCACATCTGGTGAGGATTAGGAGAGGGTGAGGGCTCAGAGGTTGTCTGGGATGGATCTCTCCAGAAAAGCAGCGCTCCTGGTGTTTCTGTGTCTGGATATGCTGGCGCACTCCTTAGCGGACATGTACAGCTCCATGCTCAGCATCCAGCAGGCCGTCAGCACCGAGAAGGTCTTACTGCGGGATCTGGGGACCTACATTCAGCGCGAAACCTACAGGCTCAATGACTTACGAAGGTAAATCAAAGAAGGTGGTAGATAAGTGGAACAGCCTCCCGGCAGAAGTGGTAGAGGGTAATACAGTGAGGGGATACAGCTCCTGAATCTAAGGCTCCAGCATGCGCCGCAGCGTTGTACAATAGGCAGATTTGATGTTGTCCGGCAGGCTGAGCGGATGTTTGCAGAATGATGAAATCGATGTCATTGGATATAAAACCTTTTCCTGCACTTTTTTCCTGTGAAGATGATGATGTTCAAAAATCCTAACATAAATCCCATAGCTGCCGGCTGTCCTGAGCTTTGAAATGCAGTCCTGGCTAGGAGTTCATGTCATGAAAGGAAATCTACTACAAAGCGCTTTTACTGAGATGTAAATTTCATTAATGGCTTCGTTTTTTGGGGGGGTTTAATACTCGGCATTCCGATCCTTGCTGGGCTACAACTCCCATGATCCTCAGTAATCCCAAGACAGAGGGTATCATGGGGGTTGGGTTGCATTCAAAGCTGCTGTTATACCTCCTGTACTGATGCGTGATCTTACATCATCGGGAGAATGCATTTTTCTTGGAATTTGGGGATTTTGGTGATTTCCCTGCAATTGGCAGATTTTTTTATTATTATTATTATTATTATTTTGGTTCGCCTCTCCCTGATTGGACGCTCAGTTTGTACATCTGGTGCATGAATCGGTAGAGGTAGGAAGCGTGTAAGATGCGCATAGCCGCGAACCCTCCCGATTCCGTCGGGACAGTCCTGACAACTAGTCCTATGTATACAGCGCTGGCCTAAGTGCAAATGTAACCAAAATATTCCCAATTAAAGGGACAGTTTCCCTTCATCCCTTAGAGAGAAGCTGCAGCTTCCTATCATCCAACGATTCACGTCACTGATTGGCCGGTTGAAGGTATATGGAGGGATCCTGCAGAATTAAACCCCCCCCCCCATTAATTTGCCATGGAGACGGGACCACTCACTTTAAAGTGCATATGATGGCTGGAGGGTCCCTTGGTTGGATATATATTTGTGAATTTGATTGAATGCCCTCCTTTAAATTAGATAATTGTCCAGCTGGAACCTAAGGGGTTAATTGGGACTTATCCCCCCCCCCCAGCACCGCATATTTCTCCAGGATCGGAGCGTTTCTCGCTTCTCCGATATCGCTCTCCTGGGTAGAAATTCTTACTTTGAAAAAGTTCCGTTTTTTTTTTTTTCCAAACCAATTTGGAATTCGTCCAAAATCTGCAGTAAATCCAAAAAATAAAAAAAAATCTAAAAATCTAAAAATAAAAAAAACCCTCAACTCAAAGTATATCAGTGTATTTACCCAGAAAAAAAAATTGGAACCAAATCAACATTTTTTTAATTTTCTCTAATATTTCTCAATGCATTTACATTTTTATTTAATTTTTTTTAAGGTTTAATTAAAAAAAAAAAAAATTATCCGGCAAACATATCCGCCGCCTATAATAAGTAAAAGTGTTACCAAACGTGAAAAAAATTTATTTTTCAAGAAAAAATTATGGATAAAAAAAAACCCAGTCTGAAAACCAGCATTTATCCGTAATCCCCGAAAATGTCACTTTTGCAAGATTCCTGGAAATTATTGTCAGCTGGATCAAAAAGCACCCAGGAGGCCTGGTGGGTCGGATTCTGCCAATCGCACGCAAACCTCTTCACCATAGCTGCCAACAGGCCAGAGTTTACCAGGACTTTTCTCAGCAGTAGGGTATCCGCCCGTACTGTTGCCTGCTTCAAACAGTTTGAAGTATTTAAATAGAAAGAAAGAGAGCGGAATCTAACACTAGAGGGTCAGAGGCTGAGACGGAAGGAAGGAAGTTTTACTTTACTGAGAGAGTGGTAGATAAGTGGAACAGCCTCCCAGCAGAAGTGGTACCTATGTGTATTCACAGCTTCAGCTCCAAAAGGGATGAGCAAAACATTGCGATCACAATTTGGCACCGAACATCTGAGAAGCAGCTGCTGCCCTGCAGGTGACACTGGAACCCCCCCCCCAGGGGGGGTATATTTAAGGAGGGAGGGGATTCTCAAGTTGGTGACAGATATTTGCACTGTTGTGTTAACCCCTTACGGGCTAAATGGGGATTTTATTACTGGCGGGGAGAGGTGTGGAGAAATGCATACCAAGTGTCACTACAGTCCCTTTTTCCTCCCCGATGCCCTTCTTTTTATAGGAAGAAATGTATATATCCTCCTCACCTTGTTCCATTATGTCTATACACGCCGTGACACCAGATATCGTACGAACCTATAGGATGTGTGGGGGGGGGGTAGTAGTAGGTGCGTGGAAACAATTCTCAGCAAATATAAGGTTAAATTAATACCCGAAATCTACTCCAGCAAGAGCAACTTTGCTGGGAGCCTAACAAGATGTACAGGGGACCACTTTCCTGCCACCAATTGGCTTCTTCAAGTAGCCAATCGGTAGCGAGAATCGTTGGACCACTGAGGAGGGGTGAAGCTGCAGCCCTGGAGCTACAGCTTCTACCTAAGCTAAGTCATTTACTTATAAAGTCCTTTTACTCAATCCCCCGTCTCCCATAAAGCACGTGTCGTGGACTTCATCCTGTTGGACTCTAGTAAAGGGGTCTCCGCGTCCGCCCCGTGTGTCTCTTCCAGGTTCCACGAGAAGGTCGAGGTCTTTCACCAGGGAAGCGAGGAACCCATAACGGATCCGGTTCTCGCCTTCACCTTACTGAAGAGGCTTCAGTCCGAGTGGAGGAACGTTGTGCACAGCGAGGAGACTTCCGAAAACCTCAAAGGTACCAACAGAAGTGTCGGCCATGTGTAGGACACGGACAGCCGTCCACCTTCCACGCCATTGTTGACCACAATGCCCACGGCCACTGGGTTAGTTAAGAGCTTGAAGCCAAGACGGCCAGTTCTGGTCATTACAGAATCATTGAAATATAAAGTGTCCTCCCCGGGGGAACTTTACAAGTCACCTGAACCTGTGACTATTAAGATACCCCCCCCCCCCAAAAAAAAATCTATTTCCTAATCTAATGGTGGCAACCAAATGGTTCCAATGACCTCCTGGAAACCATGACTTTATGAGAAAGTAAAGATATTCTGGATGATGTCACCTTTATTCAAGCAGTGAGGAAAGCACCAATCAGGATGCCCAGATATCTAGAAATTAGAGTAGAATAGGAGCTGTATGACCTCGGGGCAAACGCCAAAAGCTCTCAAGTATTTGTATTCTATTTAATAAGGTGGGGGTCTCTTCTGGACCCCCGGCGTAGGACGGCTTTTCACAAATATATTCCGAGACGACTTCGATGTCCCAGGTTTCTTGATCCGCGTTAAAAAGTTTTCTTCAAAGTTTGGTGAGGGAGGCTGTGTGGACAGCTGCAGGAGATGTTGGCATAGAGCAAGCAAAATACGGGACAAACAAGGTGCTCTATTACCGCGGGCGTCCTCCTTCGTAATTAGGTTAATGGTATTTTGGGTGGAACAAAGCCGTTTTAGCTACTGGAACACCACACGTTAGAAACATACCTACAGCTGAATGCTGGGATGTGGCCATACTTACTTTGGCAAACCTGGCGCCATATTGGAACCACAAGGTCCCCCGTATATATGTTTGTGTGGGACCTTTGTTGATACCGCGTCTCCTTGGCAGGCCTCAAGGACGCTTACGAAAAGGTGGAGCAAAATCTTCCCATTTTTGAAGACGTAGAAGGGGCAGCCAAAGCACTCATGAGATTGCAGGACGTCTATTCGCTAAACGTGAAAGGCCTGGCCAAAGGGAGGCTACAGAGGAGCGCAATCCCCGGACTCGTTCTTCATTACAACCCCTCGACGATGTCCGCCATGACCGCCGACGACTGCTTTCAAATCGGCAAGGTGGGCGAACCACCCTGTCATCAGCAAGCGTCATCCTCTTACTAAAATACGTAGGGTCTAGAACGCTGGAGACACTCAAGGTCTTTTTTTCCTAGAGTCAATAAATTCAACTGCTTTAGACTTTCTTCAGGTCCTATTGTTTCTGTAGCCGCCTCTTAACACGTTATGCCCCATAATGCCTCTTTTTGTTGTTCCGTATATTTCTGGCTTCAGATCTATAACCAAAAATGATGGCAAAGGTAGACCAAGGTCTCCGAAGGTCCACCAAGGCCAATCTATGGGTGCATCACAAGGAAACTCAGGGACACCAACGATTCGCACCTTACATCCGTACTGAGCACGGTTGTGATTTTTTGGGCAGGTCGCCTACGACATGGAGGACTATTATCACTCCATACCATGGCTGGAAGAAGCGGTGAGCATGTTCCGCCAGTCTTACGGAAGCTGGTTTACCGAGGACGAGGGCAGCCTAGAGGACGCTCTTGACTACTTGGCCTTTTCTTATTATAAAGTAAGTAGGAAAACGTGTTTCATTTGATTATTTATCCAGTTTCATCCATTTTTTTTTTCTGGTGCCACTGAGAGACCCAAAATGAAATGGCTGGTTCAAGATGAGATGATAAAATAAGTGCTGGTCTTCAAACCCGTCGGTTCTTCTGCCTTGGCCAAACCTCAAAGCCAATCCAGCTTGACCAAGTCTTGGAACATTCGATGTAGAAGGTTCCCCTTTTGTCCCCTACGTTCAGACAAGAACCGACCTGATCTAGAACAGCCTACATCCCTCTAGCAGAAATCTAGAATTCCTTAATCAACTTGGCCTAGTAACGTCCATCCATCGATGGTCTATACAGCCTAGACCAGGGATCTCCAAACTCGGCCCTCCAGCTGCTGCAGGACTACATCTCCCATAATGCTCCTTCAGCTAAGGGCCTGGCTGAGGAGTATGGGAGATGTAGTCCTGCAGCAGATGGAGGGCCGAGTTTGGAGATCCCTGGCCTAGACCATCAAAGATGGACGTTACTAGAGTCCCCTCTTAGGACTGAGGGTGCTCCTCAGTCGGCATGTAATGAAAGCCATCATTTGTGGGATGATAATTAGGTGATAAAATATAATGAATGTCATATAGAAGATGATAAATTTGACTCTTTCCCCACCCACTGGAAAAAAATCACTTCTCTGGAGGTTTTTCGTGTGGAAATAATTTCCTGCGCTGATGCAAGTCTCGCCCGGCAGCCAAGAGAGGATGACGGTGACGGGCGAGTAGTGAGGGGATCGCTGTATCCCTAACTTAGTCATTTCTTAACCCTTTGTGATAATTATTCCTCTATATATAATCACGGCACATATATATATATATATATATATATATATATAATATGCTTCATTTTCATGTATTTTTAATTCTAAATTAATTCATTTATATGTATATTCATTCTAAATATACTTAAAAACAGAGAAAAAAATGTGTAAGAACGGAAAATTGGAAATAATGGTATTAATTATACAGAGAAAATAAAAAATAGTAAAATTTGAAAAATATGGCATTTCTCACCACACAAAACCAATTGTTATCTTTACATTATATATATATATATATATATGTGTGTGTATATATATATATTATTTGTATAGATTTAGTATCATTTCGTGTGTAGACTTTGGAAAATTGGGAAAATATGGCATTAATTATTTAAAAATAATAATAATTAGAAGTAAAAATATAATGTACCCAGTAAAAGAAAAAAAACAAATTAGAAGTCAGAATTTACACACTTGCTGCATTCCTCCCAGCGATGCGGGGCTTTATTCCGGAATACAGTCCGGTGAGTCCGACTCTGTTAACCCTTTGTGGGCTTTCTCCTCCAGGCTGGAAATGTTTCCCAGGCGTTGGATCTGTCCCGGGAGTGTCTTCTCTATGGTACGTCACCGACGGCTCGATGATTGCACGCCGGTCGCTCTCCTGTAATCAAAGCCATGAAAAGCAAAATGTGTCACACAGATGAGATTCTTGGGTTTTGACCAAGTCTCATCACCTGTGTCCAAGCAGGTACTCAATACATAATACCTTTGATATGATCCAAAACCCTGGTCTGAACCTTCCATACCTTCCAAGTGTCCTGGTATTTGTAGGACAGTCCTGATTTTTAAATGCAGCGCTGCCCAATGCTCCTGCGTTTGATGCCCTGTGATGTTCTGAAGTATTAGTTTTAGTTGCGTGAAGACCCCCCCATTACTTCTCGATAGTGAAATGCGCCGGGGTCGTCTGTTTTTTTTTTTGTTTCATCAGATCCGGAAAACAAAAGGGTGGCGCGGAACGTCGCCAAATACGAGAAGATTTTAGGTGAAAGTCGGATCCGTTCAGAGTTGGAAGAATTAAAAATTCCCAGACCCAACGTCACCCACCTGAGGACGAGGGATCTGTATGAAGGGCTGTGTCAGACCCTGGGGCAGCAGGTACGGAGTGGCCAAGATGGCGGGGAAGGGGTAACGGTTACGTTGTGTCAGCTGCATCAGGGGCCCCTAAAGCAGAGGGGGATCTGGGGTGGTTTGTTGAGGGTTCAAGAAGGAACCTCGGCATGATAGATTATGAGAGTTATGGATCAGAATGAAGACCTCCAGCGGGACCATCTTCATGGTCGGCTTCCAGGAGGACTTCAAACCATTGGCTTTGGTTTCAATCAACAGTGGTTAGTCTGGAGTAGTGTAAGAAGCAACCTGATGGGTAGATGTTGGGTTTTTTCGCCCCGATCTGATATGCAATACTTTGATTCCAGTCCAAGCTTTATGAAAACCCGAGAATGGTCTGTTTATATGATACAAACGGCAGCCCTCACCTGATCCTCCAGCCGGCAAAGAAAGAAATCGTGAGTCTGGAGCCGTACGTCGTCCTCTTCCATGACTTCATCAGAGACCTCGAGGCCGAGACAATTAAAGAGCTTGCGGCTCCTGGGGTGAGTGGTTTACATTAAATGGGTCAATGGCTAATAATTATTATTTATTATATAATAATTGCTTATTAGAATTTCATTCATAATATAACTCCAGGTTGCCATGTAGCACCTGGAATTTATGGGGGGGGGGAAACTGTATTATTGTCATTATAATAATGAATTATAATAAAAGAATTAAAGGAACTTATAACTGACCCCCCCCCCCCCCTATAACTAGGCATCTAATGGGAAAATTATACTGTGTTAGAGAGTTTTATCCTTGATATTTGGGTGACTTTCACCGGCCTCAAGGCACACTGAGCTGATGCTTCAAATCATGGCAATGCCTAGAATTGAGTCCCGTTCCTCCATAGCTTCATTAGTCACGAGAGTCCGCCTGGATTCTGACAAAAATTCGGCCCCTTAGCGCCCGTTTCTCCTGCTGTAACAACAAAGTCGTTGGTCTCGTCTTAGATTCAGGAGCCGTACATCTATCCCATGCATGTTTAATACCCTCACTGTATTACCCTCTACCACTTCTGCTGAGAGGTTGTTCCATTTACCTACTACCCCCTTAGTTTTACGTTATGACCTCTGGACTTCTGCTCGTCTGTGGTGTTTAGCTGCACTGAGCACTGACTGAGTAACACGTGTCTTCCAGCTGGCCCGGTCAGTGGTGGCATCCGGAGAGAAGCAGGCAGCCGCTGAATATCGCATCAGTAAAAGGTAATTTATTATAGGTTCTAGATTTTTCTATTATTATTATTATTCTGTACTAATAGAGAATGCATGTTAAATAAGCGCATATAACATACCATTCTGCTGTATTTTCTTTGTTGAAAATACTATGGATCCCGTCTGTCTTCACTGCTCAGTCTGCCCATCTCCCAGAAGGGACGTTACCTTTAAGCTCTTCTAATCACTCTCATCACACCTATCACGCAGAACACCTCGCTCAGTCACACTCAC